>VCRD01001383.1:129741-140419 GCA_006783055.1 Trinorchestia longiramus
GAATGTTTATGTATACCCGTAGGTACTGCTGTTCTATCATCTATGATACTATGCATAGAATACCTACCACTTAAGGATTTTATGATAAGGCATTTTTAAAAACCAATGATGTTACATTTCTTATGTACCAACTTTATTGGAAATATACGTTTTTGTTTTGTTTTTGTTGTTTGAACAATATCCTATTTATCTTAAAGTGAGATCTACTTTATTGAATAGCAACCTTAATTCAGTTTATGCAGTAATTTTCCCAGACAACTTCTTCATTAACAACTGGACAAGATATGTCAGCAAGAATGCAAACCATCTCTCTCATGTAAGAAATATGAATAAAAACTCGATTCCAGAAATTAGCCAGGATTACATCTACAATTTCAGGAGATGCGTGCTACTTGGGAGCAACGTGGAGCAGCTGATCAGCATTTCTGTGGTGAACTTGCAAAAACAAAGGCTGTTGACGCATCGCATCTTGTGTACAGACTTATATTCTTCCTGTGAACTAGTCGGAAATGATGTTTCATTATCGTGATGACCACTTTATAATTGAACAGCTACCTAAGAAACCCGTCCTCTACAGTGCCTGATTCACGTGCGGTTTATATTTTGATTTCACTTCACCTCTTCGACATGAGCATGATTAGCGGTTGTGACACTGCACATTCGTTGTCATATTTACAAGGAATCGAGTCAGATTTTCTAGCACAATCGCACTACTTTTTTCGACACTTCAGGGTTACTAAGCAATCTTCATTTCTTCAATACTTTCCAAATTCGTCGTCTACTAACAATAAAGTGGAGGCTCAGTAGAACTGACCAGCGCAAGCTATAAAAACACTCATTTGGGAGCTAATTGAGTAGCTAGGAATGTTAATAGGACGGCATACTGGTGAGCTGGCGTTGTTAGAATTAGGGCACCGGTGAGACTCCTGCTTAAGGGACAAATGTTTGCATGTCGTTAAGAGTAAAAAAGATTTTAATTCTACAGTATTTTGATTTTGAGACTGGACGAGTAAAGAAGGATACGGGGCTATCAAATGTGAATAAAGATACAGCGTAACTCATAATGTAACAAATATACCAAATTGTAGAAGCTCTGAAAACGAACAGAATAAGTTACATATTAATGTGTTAAAATCTTTGGTTTGTACTCGTACTAACAACCCTGCAAGTTTTAAAAAGTTATCCTGACAATCCACATAATGTTGCGAGGTGTACCGTGCTCAACAAGACATTAATCGCACCTAAGTATATTGAAAATTTACAAACTTCAACGATACAGAAAAAATGCACCTACATGGAAAACAAAAAAAAAGTTTACGAGCATGTATGAAAGTATTCACATGAATATAGAAAAATGAAGGACTGCATAGGAATCAGTTTACTGTATTTCCTTGCATGAGAAAACAGAATTGCTAGTGACCATATCAATGAAAATTATGAGCCCAGAAGCACGCTCCTTTAGTTCGGCGATGATAATGACACCGTAGGATTCTCTGACAACACGGCTATTTTAACGTAACAGCTGTATGGGATACGTCTGTACTGCTCACATGATGGACATCAGCAGCCGCCACAGCTGCTCTACCTGAAATCAGCAGGTAGAATGTTTAATTCGTGTCTCCCCGTCCAAGCCCCAAGGTTTTTTTACGTTAGGATTTTATTACTTAAAGAGGATGAATATGCAGCAGCGGATATCACATTTCTTGAGTCGTTTTAGCTTAAAACAGGTGTTCAAATCATCATAATGATATTTATTAGCTTAAGCTCTCATTTTTACGCAAAGAAGAACTTCCGACTTATATAAACAATATACAAGAACTCGCAACGAGAACTTAATTCTGCATGAATGAAAAGCATATCGAAAACTAATATATCGGGATATTTTCCCCTCTGCGTTGAGATGCTTTTCTCTCTATACGTTGGGATGCTTTTTCTTCCGTAAGTCAGCATACTTTCCCCTTGGTATGTCGGCATGTTTTCCCTTCAATATGTTGAAAAGCTTTCTCTTCGGTACATCGAGATACTTTTCTCTAGGTGTGTTTCCCCCTCAGTATGTTTTCTCCCGGTACTTTGAGATACTCTCCCCTCGATACGTTTTCCCCTCGATATGTTGGGATATTTTTCCCTCAGTACATCGAGATGAGATCCTGGACTCTGAACAGTCTGAACATGACTACTCTTGACCATGAAGTTCTGAAGAGGCTCCCTAACTCTTGCTGCTACCAGCGATTGCCACTCCAGAATTACACAGAATACAGGGATTTGCTGGGTTTTATTTCTTATGACTCGTGAATTTTAAAATTTTTGTTTACCCTGAACGAGGTAAATTAGAGTCATTTTAATTCTAATGAGTTATTGTTATGTTTTTCTAGAAATATTATCTTAAGAAAAAATTACAAACGATTTCATGGTCACAAGAATAAGTATGTGCGTTTGATCGTGTATTGGAACACTCATCACTGATGAGTTCGAGTCTGGAATACTGGATGTCTTGAAACAAGAGAAAATTCCTGGCTCCCAAACTGCCTTTTTCAGACTCTAATTGTCCATTTGATTTCTCCCACTTCATCTTTATGATCCAAATATTAGTTGTAGGTGTGATTGTTGAGTTGCTTTGGTGATTGGCAAAATATTTTGAAAGTAAAATGAACTAAATGATGTTCTTAGAATAAAACACGCGCAAGTTTAAATTTTATAAAATACTTACGTACTTAGAGTAATGAATGAAAGTCAAAACTAAATTGTTCAAAAATCTTTTCCTCCGACTTATTTCTATTTATGACTGCCATACAATAGAAAGGAATTAACTATCTCTAAGATGAACAATTTTTGCACCACACTCCCACAAATTTAGCACACAAGAAAACCACACAGTTTAAATTTGAAGATTTGACGCATAGTCTCTCGATATTAACAATTGTTTCGGTACTCAAGCAGAGGTCAACGCAAATCTCAGCGTCCTCACAGTACTGACCGACTGAACGTCTGCATTTCTTGACTCTGTGAGGTGTACTTGGTCCACTTGAAAACCAATGCTGGTTCACTTCTTATGTATCAAATTTGTTGGAAATATACTGTTATTTACCACCGCTGCTTAGCAAGAGCCTAAGTGATGTACACTTGTGAGAAAAGTGCAAAAATTCATGTAAAGTAACACTCGAATTAATGTAAAAGAGTACTGGAACAATGGAGAACCACCCTTCGGTTTGCTCTTTTGGTATCAGGATCACAATAACAAAAGTATTTGCTTCATATCAGCCATGGTCATATCATAAAAATAGGTCACACTATCATATATAAAGGAATAAAATACTATAGTTTACAGTAGAATAATTTTCTTCAAAAAATTATAACAAGCTCGAAAGAAAACTAAACATAATTCTCCTCGTTCTATTGTTTGTATCGTTCTTAGAACTGACAATACGCAAGTATCATAGCACAATTAGATATAAATTCTCGGAGTCACAAATTCTTAAACTTGTGTATAAAAAGATACCAACGAGGTAGCGGGGGCGGCCCATCACGTCACATGCAACTGGGGGAGGCCTGTATCCAACAGATTTATGAAGGCTGACAATGATATGATGATTATGATTCTGATAATGATGTACATACGAATAAGTAGAAACTTCGTACCGCAAACAAACCCTTAAAGAGAAGCCTTACAAAACAATTTAACTTTCTATAACTAAAAATTTGAGCTCTGAAATTCACTGATTGTATGGTATTTTTATTTGTATTTATTTCATATCAAAGTGAGCGCCAGGTGAGACTAAGAGAACATTAATGAACTATCATGAAGGAAGATCAAGAGTTTCGTGGTATCGCTATGATGCGTCAGTGAAGAAATCATGTCTGTTTGGTGTGGGTAGGATCATTTAAGGGTTCAAAGCTACTCAGCTGCTCACATGCTTCTCTACATAAAATTTGAGGTGATGCGACGTGTTCTAGCATAACACTCTTATGGTATCTACATACATGGAGACTACGAAGACTGGAATAGAATACAATATGGTAGCAGGAAAAAACCGTTTCATATATTCTTGGATTGCTATCGAAGTCCCATGCCGTCTAAAGTAAAGGCATTAATCAGGCGTAGGCACCTAAATCACGCATGGGCCTTAATCACTCAGAGAAAAATGAACATACTGAGCTTGAGTTAAACTAAAAGCAAGAGATGAAAAATAGAAACGTTGATCAAGCCGTGATCATTGGAATCAGCATTAGAGAAGCGCACTAAAGGAAAATTTGTACACAGATTTCCTCACTCCCTCAGCATGTAGTCCTGATGGATTGCCTCACGGTGAGTCCAATGAATAAACTCTTATTAATTAATTCAACTATTGTGTAGACAGTCACATCAGTGACATTTCGAAGATCTCTGCACGTTCAAAGTAAGGCACATTGTTGCAATGACTGTGTATTGCACGTCGTCACAATGACTGTGTATTGCACGTCGTCACAATGACTGTGTATTGCACGTCGTCGCAATGACTGTGTATTGCACGTCGTCGCAATGACTGTGTATTGCACGTCGTCGCAATGACTGTGTATTGCGCGTCATCACAATAACTGACTACGCGGATTACAAGGATGATTACAACAATCATTAGATTGTGTACCTGTGTACGCGCATAGGATCGCCAGCTTGGTCGACTGGTGAGAGAATCCGCTTGCCAGCGAGAAGACCCGGGTTCGAATCCCGCTGCCGCCATGGTTCATGCGGTTAGAATTACGGCATGGGACATGGATAACCGAATAATTATCGAAGTGATTATCCGACCCAAGAATGAGCCAGAAGGTTCGTTCCTATAGCCTCATTCTATTCTATAAACACTGCTAAAATGAATGAAAAAAGGTTTCAAGAACGATAAACCGAAGACTCTGCATAAAAAATGTGAATAGTGTATTGGTTTTAAGAAGAATAAAAACTGACACTGCAATGTCTCTGCCGCACTCGATGAGTTCAACTAAGAAACGAGGGGTAAGTAAAATCTAGTGTAGTTTTTGGGTAATACAACCTCTCATACTTACTCCTTTCTCACTCATTACCTCTCCCTCTCATCACCTCTCCCTCTCATCACCTCTCCCTGCCATGACCTCTCCCTCTCATCACCTCTCCCCTGCCATGACTTTCCCTGAGGCAGAACCACGTAGAGAATGTCTTTCAGCTTCAAAATCTTAACACTAGTCAGGTATTGCTGAAATTCTGGAACTTCTGCCAAGATATGTTTTGACTGAGTGTCTCCGGCCAAACCAGCATCCCTAACTGATCTAATAAGGCATAGATCCCTCTAATAAGGGATCATGCTGCTCTTTGTTAACAACCAGTAATCATGGACAAAATTTTGCACCAATACTGCCATGAATATCGATGGGTAAAGAAGGGACTTTGCAATCTACGGGAACGACTAATAGCGATATACTCATCAGCACTGGTGGTGAGATATTGTTGAGGTTCGCTCTAAGAACAAAAGCACGCGTTCTTGCCATGCCCTTCGGAGGAAATGTATGTCTAGTACAGCATTCCTATGGAGTTGGAGTTGAAAGAAAATTACTGATAAAGACCGGCATCGGAGTCGGGTATTCTAAAAATTTAGAGTTCGAATTACTCGTGTTGAACTCTTAACTCCAGTTCTAAGTTACTCCATTACTCTTCTCAAGCACAACCACTTGAAATTAATGAACTTGCAGAACTTGAACTTATAGAACTTTTTAATTCTACTTTACAGTATCTTTCATTTTCTATTCGAATGATTGACAATAATAATTTAATCGTTATGGCCCATTTTCAAAAATTGTAATTCACTCACAGAGTCTGAGTGAAGTTGGCAAGTTAACACCGTAGAGGGTCATCACTATGCGTACCGTACATTATTCATATATATTTATATTCGACCCAGCCAATCTCCTCGAGCCACTGGAAGCCGGTGAGCTCATTGACTGAAGACTCGATGCTTGTTGTCTCTGCTGAAGTGATCAAATGTTTGCAATAGGAAATAGCTTACATTTTCCACCCAGGCGCTGTCGGATATTCTAAAAAAAGTGAACGGTAGAATGACGGTTCCCTGAAGCGATGATCTAGCTGAAGGTATTCGATTGGATCTCATAGTGCTTGAATACTATTAATAAAAAGACGAGTCCTTCGATAACAATGTTATATTTAGTTTCAGTAAACTTGTGATTGATACACAAAAAGGATTTCAGTTAAAGAGAAACTTGAATTGATATTTCATCGAAAATTCTACCTTATTTCTGTCCAATCAACAACAAGAACACATAAAAAACTGCCTAATTCGTGTATAGGAGAAAAATGAAAACCAGAGAAGCAATACGAGAAGAAAGAGGAGAAGACAGCAAGACGAGAAGAAGAGAAGCAGCAATTATTCTCTCGGGAGTGAGAGGAAGGACAAGTCTGGCAAGTGTACAAATTAGAGAAGAAAGGAAACGTATATTAAAGACTAAAAAAATTTTTGCTATGGCTCGTCCAGAATGGTTCTGTGGAGCGCTTAGTCTCCTTAGCCAATGGTTGATCAGATTCAAGTTCATTAGCACAGACGATAACGAAAAGTAGAAGCTCTATGTGAAAATCCTTCACATAGTTTCACGAACGAAATTTTCATGAATGAAATTTTACGTACGAAATTTTTACAAAATAAATTTCCACGAATAAAATCCCGACGAACTAAATTTTCACGGACAAAATTGTCTCAAACTATATTCACACGAATGAGATTCCTACAAGCTCAATTCTCAGAATCTAAATTCACACGAAAAAAATTCTCATCATCGAAATTCACATGAACGGTATTCTCGCGAAGGAAATTTTATCATTGCAATTCATATGCACGGAATTGTCTCGCATCATCAACCACAGAGCGAAATTCAGCTGCACTCAATACCCTGCGTAGGATTTATTTATTCAATAAATTCTCGCACAAAAATTCGCAGCCCAAAGCTCTGCTTCAAAACAGTCACGCGTAAGAAGTCCGCCTTAAAGAAATTTTTCGATCAAGGTTTCTGGAAACATAATATGTTTGTACATAAAGCGCTAGGCAAATAATTTATACTATTGGTACAGTTATTTTCAGTATTCACACTTTCTAAACACCATCTGTAACGCTCAATGAAAAGGAGAAAAAACGTAGAAGAGAACACCTTCATTTACGTACATTTCAAAAATTTCACCGTCAATGTTGAAACAGAGTGAAGCCAAACTTGAAATACAGTGACAATACTAGAAAAAACTGTACAGTCGGTCTCATAACTTAAATTCCATTTCCTTGCATTCATGAAACAATTTCAAAGAGTACCTTCATCGCGTATAAACATGAATCGACACACATACACGTACGTTAAGTTAATTTACCCAAATTGACAGCCCTTTGTTACCACTCACATACGATATTTTTGAATAGGGGCTCACCATTCTATTCTCTCAAAGAGAGTTTTAGCAGAAGCCGAAAGTATTTCAAAGCAATTAATTAATGAAAAACTAAGTTAAAGTATCAAAAAAAAAACTGGAGCAGGAGGTCGCTTAAACGGAATGCTGACTTATCTCACGAAGTCGAGAAAAACAAAAAACTGAAAAAAAACATCATGATGCAAAACTAGCCCACAATATTCACTCCCAACTAGCATTGTTTTGGATAGTCCTAGAAACCACTGCGGAACACTTATTTCTCGAGGTGCTCTGACGAAGACAGACACTGTAAACGTACCTCCTTCGAGTTGAGCTGTGGCGATACATATAAAAGTAGGGTGAATGATGTCTAATTTATTATTAAATGATCAGATTAATGCCTATAAAAAGGAAAAAGCTTTTTCTGCCAACTTTTAATTGCATAATGATAAGTTACATCATGATTGATTGTTGATAAGTTTTTTCTCTCTTAAATTTTGCGCCATCTTGGTTTCAATGCATGGTTTTTCTGAATAGCATGTTTCCGTTATATTTCAATTAATACGTATAAATGACACAATTAATTAAATGCAGCAATATTAATTGAAATATAACGGAAACATGGTATGTAGAAAAACCATGCATTGAAACCAAGATGACGAAAAATTTGAGAGAAAAAACTCATCAACAATCAATCATGATGTAACATATCAATATGCAATTAAAAGCAGCCAGAAAAAGCTTTTCCCTTTTTATTTACATTAATCTGATGATTTAATAATAAATTAGACATTATTCACTCTACTTTTATATGTATCGCCCGCAGAGCACAGGAATCCTACTTTATCCTGCGTGGCAAGGTACCGTGATTTGAACGAACTTATTTCCGGCATGCCTTGTGACGGGTGTTGAAGAAATGAGAACACTTCTTTTCAAGCGAGGCATTAACCCTTTAGCGACCAATTTTTTTCTAGTTTGTACGTCTAAGCTCACAAAGACCGTCTGTACACTGATGCAATGAAGCACGCTGAGAGCCAGGCAGCCAAAAGAACGACGCTGTAACATGCTGCCGCGTTCAAACCTAGTAGCAACCTCATATTGCTCACAGTTTAATTATTAGAACAATTCTCCCAAAGACCGTAAAAGAGGACCGTATGGTCCTTTTCATCGCTAAAGGGTTAAACAGTTATCAAGTTCATACGTCAAGCAGAAAACATGAATTGGCAAGCAGAACATTGAAGTCTTTTCCCTCGCAAAGCTGGATTTCACAATTGACAAATGTCTGCTCAGAGTCAGTTCAATTATAACTGACGTTTCAATTTGCGATCAAATTCGGAGACTGTCAAGCTTAAAATGACACAGGATGCTTTGGAATAGGCAAGCCTAGGCAGCACGAAAAAATAGCATCATCTCCTTTTGCCACCCCAGACTGTCGTCGTGCTGTAGTGCTGAGTCAGACAACTGCAGCGTTAGTGTTAGTTTGAACTGGCAGCATTTGGGAATAGATTCTAGAACCGCTGTATGCATAACCGAGCCCTTGCGTGCTTTGCAAGTGAGAGGAATTTAATAATTTAATCTAAAGTACCAATATGCCCTAAAAATAGCTGACAGTTATTCAACTATGCTAAAAACTACACTTCCTGTTAATATAAACTACAAAGTTAGTCAAAACGTGCCAACGTAAAAATTGAACTACGAGAAGTTCAGAAACTAACTCTGTTCGTTTTAGTTACCATACATCAGTAACTGCACAGTGATCATAATTATGTAATCACACACTTGACAACCTCAACGTGAAACTGCTTCTGTAAATACTAGGACAACGTGCACTTTATTTTCACCAGCCAGACTCCATTAATGTACATACATGCACGTAAGTTTATTGAGTCAAGTGGGGAGTTTTAGCGTCAAGTACTCGGATGTTTTGCTTCTAGCAACCAACAAATGCTTGATCAGACTCAACAGCACGCATTTTAAAAGCTGGATTGGCCTTAGAAGCTGCACATAAGCTCAATTAACTCGCCCCCTCTTGCAAAAACGTACGAGACAGAGGGAAGCAAGACCGAGGGAAGCAAAATATTTACCTCAAATCGGTTAAGGTTAGTCATGTTTGACTACAAAATTTTGTGCTCAGACTCGTATGACGAGAGAAAAATGTTCAGCAAGTTCAAAACGAATTAAAATAGAATTTTTTGTGAGCAAACGCAATATGTCATTATTAAAACTTCTTGTTTAAAACATTAATGAGTCCCCAAATGGGCAGCCGTCTAACCGCAATATAGTTTCAGTTTATCCCGAAAATAGTTTCAGAAGAACAAACTACCATAAAACTTTCCTCAAAGACATCCTTAGTTATTCCTATTGCTTTTAATTTTTTCAGCCTGTCTGACGACAAACCGGAAGACTAAAATCAACATCGGTATTTTTTGTTTACAAAGAAACCAAGTCTCCATCCTCGGAAGGGTTTGGTTTTCTCCTGATAAAAGGCTCCAGGCGAAGATTTTCGCTGCGCTTCAGCCAACAATCGATGAATTCATAACGCAGGCGCAGCAACAATTAAGACTGGAGTGCAGTGTGAACTTTATGCATTTTTAGAGACACGGCACTCACTGGAAGTGGCTGCTGCTGCTCTCCTTATCACTGCCGAGTTTCCACGAGGACTTCATCTAAGTTGCGTCAAAGGACACTTTGAATTCTTGTTGCTAGGCGGCAAGTTCTGCTTTAAGGCCTCGTCGAAGTTCACCGGCAAAGTTAACCTTGTTCGGAGAAGTGGCTTCCGTCCAATATCGATTTTCCGTCACAGCGTTGTGTTCTGATGTTAGTGCATGGTATTGCCAATAACATTCTATCAATAATGATCAACATTATTCAGCAGTACTTGTGTGTGAGTAAGATTTTAATGAACATTAAATATTAATATTTAAAGCCGAATATTAAACTACCAATTGCAAGAATTTATGACCTCAGAGCTAGTGCAATCACACTGGATTGCAAGAATAGATCAAACAGTCATTACACTCATTGTTCAAATAATAATTTCGTTCATCACATTCATTATTCTTCAGCGGTGTGCGGTCAGAGCGTCTGCTACATCTCAAAGCTGATGAGCAGAGTTTGTGTTTGTGTAGCAAAAAAACAGAGTTTCTGCGAGACCGAGGCAAGCGAGACCGAGGCAAGCGAGACCGAGGCAAGCGAGACCGAGGCAAGAGCATGCCTCTGTGTTGTGATCTGTGCAGGAAAATATAGAAGTGTGCAGTCATGCAGTTTTAAATGATG
>VCRD01001384.1:20439-77368 GCA_006783055.1 Trinorchestia longiramus
GCTAGCAAACAGTCGCTAGCAAACAGTCGCTAGCAAACAGTCGCTAGCAAACAGTCGCTAGCAAACAGTCGCTACAAACGGTTGCTACAAACAAAACCAAGTCATTGCTTAAGTTAAATTAAGACATTTCCTTCTGCTGTGTGACTGCAAACCAATTGTTTCTAGTCCAAATAAATGAGCACCAAATATATATGCTGAGTTGTTAAATAAGAGTCAGTCTTCGTATTATTTGTGCCCATAACTCATTGAGATATTTGAATCATGACCAATATCAAACCCAAATGAAATTCTGAATCCAAGTGCAGTTACGAATGCAACCAAAACTTTCAATCAACCAAAACTTGGAATGCAACCGAAACTTTGAATCCAACTGAAACTTTGAATCCAACTGAAACTTTGAATCCAACCGAAACTTTAAATAGAACCAAAACTTTTAATCAAAGGGAAACGCTTAACCTCAGTGAAATTTTCAATCCAAATAAAGTTTTTAAATTTTTAATACTAATAATAATTTCAATGTGAAAGAAATTTCAATCCCAACGAAATTGCTAAGTAAATGGAGCTTTAAATTCATAGGAAAGTTTAAATTTGAATGAAGTTTTTAATTTTAATGAACTTCTTAATGCAAACGAGTACTTAATATCAAACAGAAATTTATTAAATTGAAAATTAGAATCTCAACAGAAATTTATCTAAATTCAAAATAATAAAAGGGAAATCGTTCAACAAACTGGAGTCAAACTCCTGAAACGCAAACTCAGAAACAATCATAATCAAAATCACCACTGAAGGCACCTCCAAAATTATATTATTATAAAAGTCGTACCCTAGATTCAAATTAATGTAAATAGCAGTTAAAAGTACTGCTTATTTTCTTTCATACGGGACTTTGGTAGCGATCCAAGAATAGGTCAAACGGCTCGTTCCTATTGTCTTATTCTATCCTATATTATTATTATGGTTATTATTATTGTTACGGTGGTGATTATGTGTCAACATACTAATTATTATCATCATCATAAATGCAATTGCTGTCAACACGGCCATCGTCGTCATCACCATCGTTATCACCACCACACAGAGGTGGTGTAACTCCAGTTCTTGCTCCACTAAAGTAATCATCACCAAAACTCAGTCAAGATTTCCAGCTCGAGTAACAACACTCGAGCGCAATGACTTAAGTTCAAGGTGCGGCAACATAATTTCGTTTTTCAAAACAAAACGTGTTTAAAAAATAGAAGTTATGTTGCCGTACCGTGTATGAGGAGTGGCATAGCCCGCTGCAGCCAGCAACATTGAACATTGCAAGCATATCAATGAGACGAAATGGTGAAATGAAAAAGAGAAACAAAATGAAGACACTCGAGCAGGTGGTACGTCGGTGTCACCCCAAGAGCGACTTGGCAAGAGGACGTGCCTTTCTCGAGCTACTGACATTACAGACACTAGCAGCATATTTCTCTTAGAGGAGCTCAGTGATCCTACATGTCCAGCGTGGTGCGACAAGTCCCCCATGACACACTGAACGTTACTTCTATTCAATGAGCTCCTGTGCACTCATTCTATAAAATATATTTTCCGTGTCCGAAATAAAAGCCAATTACATTAATTCTTACATCCCAATAACATGCAGAGACCATTAATAGGAGTTTGGTGTCGATTGAAAAAAAGCATAGAATGATTCCGTATGTGGATAGGTTACTTGCAAAGAAAAACCAGAATAATGGAGATGTAATGAACTGCTTTAAAGGCTCATGATCTGACTAAGTTCAGGTAGCATGATCCAACTCTATGACCAAGTGATAAAGTAACATTATTTACTCTATATCCTCATCATTACATACTAAGCTACACCAAAAATATCAATTTGGCTACTAAACGGAACTGTACCTGACTATAATTTGGCACCTAGCTAGAACTAAACCGGACTATAATACGAGACCTAGCTAGAACCATAGCAGATTATAATTTACCACCTAGCTAGAACTATACTGGACTATAATAAAAGGCCTAATTAGAACCATAGCAGACTGTAATTCGCTACCTAGCTGAAAATGTGCTGGATTATAAATTGGTATTCAACTGGATATATACCGAACAATAAATTGACACTCAATTGTAACTGCACTGGGCTTATAAAGGATTAATTTACTACTTAATTAACATTCATCCTGAAATCTACCCTTTCACTTAGTTTCCACGACCTCAACCACGATTTCTATTGCACGAGTAGAGTGACTTCAAACATTTAAAACGTTGCCTCCGATTGCCTGATTGGTGTAAAACTTCACTTTGTACGCATAGTCACTAAAAGGATCTGAAAAAATTACAGAACCTAACCTCAGTGGTACACATACGTACCACTTCGGAGTCAACGTGTTGAGCACTAAAGGGACACCTCAATCCCAGCTTATTTTCTTTTTAAAACTACATACTATTCACATTTGCTTAGATAGATAAAGACTTGGAAGTCTTATGTTTGAAAACCACAGCATTAATATTGATTACTAGAGCATTTTGAGGCTCATATCAAGAAGTAAGCAACAGTATTGTCAAAATTATGATCAAAATAATTAACTTAGGTATAGGATTTAATGAATTGAAAGGAACGCTGCTACGGAAGAGATGCCTGCATCCATCGAGGAGTTAAGTTCAGTGATCAATAACTAGAAGTCGACAGCAAGGTGCATAATCAAACTCTACGCCTATTGCAATGAATGGATATTTTGTGCTGCAGAAGCTCTGCTGGAAAATGCACAAACTGAACTTTCACTTGAACAGCGTGATTGAAGTTAGAGGAAAATAAACAACCGATAAGAACATTGTCCAATATATCGGCATCCTATTGTCAAAATAACTTCAATAATCATACATAAGAGTGCACACATCACACTCTTTGTACTATAAAAAGAAAGTCAATAGATCACCCACATAAGCAAGGCACCGAATTGTGAAAGTGGCCCTCATACGTACCACTTCGGAGTCAACATGTTGACTTATTAGTATATGTATGGCACACGCAGGTGCTGCAGCGGTGCTGTTCATATAAGATGCTGCGCATGCTCCAATTCTACACCAACCTTCTTATTAAATTGTGCAGCATTTCAGATTTCTATTAGGGGTTATCTAATTTTTTATCATCGTTACTGATGTTCTGTTTCATTGTTCTCTCAATACATTAGCCTTATTGAAACGTAGGACTTACCTCCTAACATCAAGTTTACCCTTTTAATCAGCATCAAACACCATCAAGCAACATTACTCGTAGGATAACATCAAGCAACATCCTTCATTATCTCAGCATCACCACGAAAATGCTGACTCGAAGCCACATCAAAACTCATCATCAAGTAAACTCACTCGTGTCAGCATCACCATGAAACACCATCAAGCAACATCAAGGAACAGCACAGTGACGCTATACACGCAGTGTATGTACGTGGCACACAGTAGATACGAAAACTGAGGCTCGTGCTACAGTACAGCGTGACAATACACGCTGTGCGGTCACGCGTTACTCTACTGACACAGTAACTGCACACAGCAGTGATGAATACCAGTAGCTGACCACATACACGCACCCTGGAAAAAAGCAACCGAGCATTTGCGGTTGAAACCTTCCTCCCAAACACCACACTCAGTTACCTACCACAAACAGCTTCCTTTTAAGCTCCACACTTCGTTTCCTATCACAAACCGCTTTCTTCCAAGCACCACACTCAGTTTCCTATCACAAACCGCTTTCTTCCAAGCACTACACTCGGTTTCCTACCACAAACCGCTTTCTTCCAAGCACCACACTCAGTTTCCTACCACAAACCGCTTTCTTCCAAGCACCACACTCAGTTTCCTACCACAAACCGCTTTCTTCCAAGCACCACACTCAGTTTCCTACCATAAACCGCTTTCTTCCACGTACCACACTCAGTTTCCTACCACAAACCGCTTTCTTCCAAGCACCACACGTTTCCTCACTTTCCAATTACAAACCGCTTCCTCCCAAGCACCACACTCAGTTTCCTACCTCAAACCACTTACTCCTAACTACCTCGCTCAGTTCCCTACCAGAAACTGCTTCCTTCCGAGCCCCTCTCAAACGAGAAGAAAGCCCAAGTTCCACTATCCCTTAAAACGAAAAGGGAGCTCAAGAACCATTATCCCGTTAAACAAAATAGAAGCCCAAGTACCACTGTCCCTTTAAACAAAATGGAAGCCGAAGTACCACTATCCTCTTGAACAATTGGGAAGCACGAGTACCACTATCCCTTTAATTGAGAGGGACTGTAACGCCCTCTTGAAAACAATAAATGGTTTCTTAAGCGAAGAACAATTTCCTTCACTTTACCTTAACGGTTTCTAATGCTGATAAAAGTAAGTCAAAATAACCTCAAAAATCGGTTACCCTCACCAGAAAAAAAGAAGGAAGAAAGAAAAATAAGAATTGCTCGATTAATATTAAACTCAAAATGAGCTACTATGTCAAACTAAATCCGGCGTACAGGTCATTCAATATCGAATATATTTCAACTCAGAAAAATATACTTATATATCAAGAAACTGAAATCATTCTCCAAAAAATGTGTAAGTTTCAAGCATTACGCTAAATTACCGTTCAGTCTAATATATTCGACCTGGTAAGTCACTGCTTGAAAAGAAAAAGAATTAGAACTGCGCTGTCAGACAAACTTAGTCTGAGCAAGACGAACACTGCAATTTTATCGATTAGGATGTTATACGTTTGCCTTTTTTCATTAATTTAAAAATATATTTATCGCACGGTACGATACCTACGTGTGTAGACAGCGCATCTTACAAATAATGGTTAAGTGTTCATAATGCACATCACCCAATTCTAAATCCACCCTAAAAAGGCATAATCTTTTTGTGGAAGACTCTTATACCACAAAATGCATCGTCAAGAAGTTAATTGGTAACGCTCCATATTAACACGTTTCCTGCGATTGCCAATTCAGTGCAAATCATTACTTTGGCCACATAGTCCCTAGAAAGCTCTGAAAAAATTAACAGGACCTAACTTAGCCCCTTCAGTCACGGCCTAAAAATGCGATAATTTTCATTGAAAAACTTTATTTATCTTCATAAACAAACCACATTGACTAAGATGAAGCAAAAAATTTCCAAAATTTCAATAGTTTGTCCAAAATTGCATGTCCAATATGTTTGACATCATGATTCGAAGTGAAATCCTTTTTTTGCTGTTTGAAGCGTGTTCAATACACTGGACCAGGGGACTGAAGGGGTAAAGGACACCACCGGTGGATCACTTCGCAGGAAATGTGTTAAACTACAACTTCATCGGACGAGTAGCCCTACCCATACAAGATTCTTATTTTTTTAAATGAGGCACATGAACACGCAACGGTGACCTAGTCAAAGATGGTAAAATTAGCATGAAATATGTTTACTCTTTAAGGGTTTTACAGAGCTCTAGATAATCTCAATAAAATTTTATGCTAAAATGAGGAAGTAATACAGGGCGGCGTATATTTTATGTAACTACCGTTCCCACACAAGAAGCGAGGACAATTTTTTGACACCACTTTAATATGAAAGCTCTGACCTTAATTTACTTTTCAACATAAAATTTCCCCTGATATTATGATACCCAGCATATCGTACGACCATCTTCTGAATTTATTCCTCATAAAAATGTGCCACCTAGCGTGAACACCACTTCTGATACTGTCAGCGTTGTTCCAATTCTATTAACACTTTTGGAAATTTAAGGAAACTCAAGATAATAATGAAAACGTACAACGTGTTTTTTCTACCTTTTAGTCAACTTCCGGCACCAGATTAATATAAATGATGGACGGTCGCCCAATTTTGTCTATTGTGTAGTTAGTGGTCATCTATATATGTTTTAACCAATTTATGCCTCTCCAGCAATAGTTATATTTTCTCCACACACTACACTAAGCTGAGAATGAATAACAGTCGCTTTCACACCTCTAGCGTCTAAAAGACGAAGAACTGCGAGTATTTCCTTATAAGTAAAATTGTCAAAAGTCTAAGGCATTTTAAACACTCGCAAACAAACGTAAACAAGTGCGTATGATTCCATAATGGCGTCTGTGCTTAGCCTACAAACGAGGGTACTTTTCGCTCGATGGCATTTCGCCCGCATGTGGCATTCGCCTTAGCCTCAATTCAATGAAACCTGCCCCATATTTCATTTTACTACTGTTGTTCCTTCAAGCAAGAGTGTTTTTTCATATATTTCAAAACGAAAATGAAGAATAAAAAGTCTTCTTACTCCCTTCTATCACCAGCTTGGTCGAGTGGTGAGCGAATCTGCTTGCGAGCAGGAAGACCCGGGTTCGAATCCCGCTGCCGACATGGTTGACGCGGCTAGAAATACGGCATGGGACTTGAGTAAACAACTGAATAATTTTCGAAGTAATTATCCGAATCAAGAATGGGCCAGAAGGTTCGTTCCTATAGCCTCATTCTATTCTATTCTATTCTTCTACATTATGGTCCAAAACGTCAACAATACCGAACATACACACACTACTCTTTAAAAAGTTATCTTTAGCAAGCTTAGCCCCTAAAATTTGCACAATACACATTTTTCAATTATAGAACTTACTATGTTACTTTCTTTGTAATTTTTTTCAATTAAACCAGTACGTATTGCACATTTTCCCACGTATTCACTCTGCACGGTACAGATAACAACATACTGAAAAATCAGAAACAAGAGTTAAACGATCTTTTTCTTCCTCTCTCACTACGAGTAATCCGGATCCTGACAATTAAATTTGAGACTAGAATTTCTCATTTTCAAATGCATTTCCAGATAAAAATTTTAATTTTCATATAACATTGAAGCTGCACTTTGTATATTTTAGTCAGGTGCTAAGCACAACATATAGTGAAACTATTTAGTTTGTCAATCAAAATTGCATGCATGGAATGTTATTCATTAAAAGCTACTTTCACATTCTTACCGTAAGGCGAAAAATGACGAAAATTCTAGTATACAGCAGTTTCGAAATGAAGGAAATTAAAGCTCAGACTACCCAGTTATTAGGCAATCACTGAAATGTTAATTAGCTTTTAATCAGAAACTTATATGACATCGAACTTTGCGGATATTTCCTTATGGATATTCTCTACGTGACGCGGCCATATGCATACTTCGCAGACCGCCAGATACGCATCTTATGCTGCAAGGAATATAACCAAAAGCAAGACCTTTAGACAGCTTGTCTCATTCGCTTTCTTCTTTCTTTCCGACCTGACATACATTGTTTCAATATTTAAGCCTAGATGCAAAATTCTCATGATCATCCAGACAAAAATGTGATCATTGTTCACGTTCTCACCACGAACTTTGTACCAAACACATCGTCAATACATTAATGTAATGCGCATTATGAACCTGGAATATAATAATAATAATATAATGTTGTGATATACTTTTTAGTTGGAAAACTAAGCTCAAACTGAACGGTCTTCCTTGTTTGTTCTTCAATTGAATTTGTATTCTTCAGAAAATAATTGATTTTAATTTGTAAGAAATCTCATCTAGAGAAGTAATTTTGGTGAATGAGATAATTACATTCTTTATAAAGTTAAACTAAAATGCAAAGAAAGACCCAAAAATAATGAAACACGATTTATTCACTCATTTATATTACTCAGTAATTTATTTTCCTTACACAACCTATATACCATTTCACTTACACTCAATAATTTCTCATGTGAAACGAAGATACACAGTAGGAACTCAAACGTAGAACGTCGTACAGGAGTTGGCCAAAATATCCATCTCTTCAACAGACAGATCGTTAAAAAACTAAGTTAGCACATAACCTTAAAGTTTAAAACCATGCAATTCTCTCATAACTTGCATTTAAATTCTTTCCGGTAACTGAAAAGTTAAACCCCGAAGTAATGTGTTGATGAGGTCCCACACACATTATTTCAGATATTTACCTATTGAGGTGAACTGAAGACATTTAGCTAGCCACCATACATAATGAAAGTAATTGAGTGGTTGGATATTCATTAAAATAATAGAGTTTGGTGACGGTACAGAATTACATAACGCTTCAAGGCTTACAATCGAATACATAAATTAGAAATTTTCGTTATGTATGTTTCACAGACGCATATTCTAGACCTGCGATGCAGCTGGGTATATCATTAGTAATTATTCATTTTGGTATGTAGTTGTCAGCTTTGAAAGCAAAGATGCGCGTGTACATAATAGAAATGAACAATAGCTAGCAGAGTAAAACAATTAGACAGCATCAAAGACGAGTGTGTCAAAGTTTGACTGGACGACAACTAACATTATGAAAAACCAAAAATAGGGTTTCACTGACTACAGGGTGCCCGCAAAAAAAACAAATAAACGTAAAGTTTTAAATTTCTAATGTATTTTACGGACGCACTTTACTGCATTTCACCGTGTCGACGGATAAAACAAAATAATATGCAAATTTTCTAATTCCTTTTTCTCTAATTCCAGTGTACCTGAGTTCCATGTATGTTTTCAACGCGAGGGTCTTGTCCTCTTCATGAAAGAACATCCAAATTGCAGACTAAAATAAGCCAAAGAGATTTTACCAAATGTCACTAGTTCCATTGTTTTAAAAATGTTGTAGATTTCATCACCTTTGAGTTGCCAGCAGTTAAATAAACTGAATCTAATTCACCATAATTTCGTGGTACACCCTGTAGTAAAAAAAACCGTAGCGGCAGACTCCTGCAACTAGCGTGAATGTTGGCTCGAAGTGCAAAGAACATTACAATGAAACGATGCGGTACTCGAGCGCAAGACACCACCAGCCGCGTCTCTATAACGCAGGGGTTCTCAAAGTGAAGTACATGTACCCCTAGGAGTATATTTGCTTATCTGGCACGGTACATTTAATGTTAGCATTAGAAAGGAAAGAATGTTTATGTTATTTATTTCTAAATATCTATGTGGATAAGAATCAGTGGATATAATTTTTCAAGCATCTTAAATTCAAGGGTATATGCTCATCTGTCAACATACTGGAGTACAAGGTCAAAGAAAGATTGGAAACTCCTGTTCTAAATGGTGTTCACAAATTGAACCTACGCGGCGAGGATCGCCAAACCTAAAATAAGTCGAGAAAAAGTTGTCAAACCCGCACCTCAAGACCTATCTAGCCAAAATCGGGCATCTGGAGATCTTCTCATCAACGGTTTAGTTTATAATACTTGCTATACTAATTCTGAATCTCTAGTATTTGGGAATCTAGGAGCTTGTCGACTGCATTGAGTTGACAAAGTTAAACTTTGATGCGCTAGAGTTAAATAAGCACATGCAGTCGTGTTAGCAATAATATTCTAGGAGTTTAGCCACGGATTATATTGTGCTGACATAAGTCGGGCCCTTGAGGAAGAAATGAATATTAACCAAAGTCCGAATAATAAAATTTAAGCGATACATTCATGCAGAATGGAAAAATAGAAGTTATTATCATAATTATCATATATTGAAGGTCCAACCACTGTTTGTGATCAATGAAAGAGATCCACTGAGATGTTGTTTAAGGGGCTATATTAGGGCGGAAAGTTTTATTGTCTCTATTAATATAGACATTCACAATAGGCAAAATACGCCAGCGGAAGTATCTGGAAAATGCAAACGTGAAGAATACATAAACCGCAAAAACACTTGTAGCAATCAGTTGCTACGTTCACTGGTCTCCCTCACGTAAGGCACAAAGGAAAAACGAAAAGATGCAGCCTATCAACTAATCCAACAATAAATACTGAAAACAAGTATTCCCAATTCAGCAGTGAGTAGCTCGAGATGCAGCTGAGAAATATTCTTTATCTACGGAATACTGATGAGGATAGGAACTACCGGCATAAACCTCCGAACAGAGCTCAATAATTTTGCCCATCCTTTGACTAGCATTGAGTTTGAAAAACACGCAATAGGACTGACCCTCTATGAGGGGTTCCCTACTCGAGGTACATGTACCCCTAGGCACTAGGGGTACATTTGCTTATCTAATGGGGTACATTTAATGTAAGCAATAAAATTTAAAATGTTTATATGTTATTTATTTTTAAATATTTATGTATAAATATCAGTGAATGTATTTTTTTTCAAATATCTTGAAATTCAGGGGTTCATGCTCAAAGAAAGGTTGGTAACTGCTGCTCTACTGTACCCTTCAGAGTAGGATACCAAGGTTCAATAAATGATTCGTTAAAGAAAGTACAACTGCAGTTCTAAAACGTTAATTATTTTACTTAGATAACTTCCATTTTTTATCCCTTTTTCTAAACCGTACTATGGAGTTTTTAGAGCACAGATTAAATATATTATTGTAATTCATCTCTGAATTCAGTGTTAAATAAGAAACTATTTCACCATTAAAAAACATTTCAACTTCTAATTTTCCTCCTCTAATTTCATTACAATCATACATCGTGAATACTGAACCTTTAAACGTGCGTTGGACATTTCTCAGAGAAGTGTAATTACAAAAGTCAAATACATCCAGAAAAACATTCATTTCAGTACAAAATTCCTCGTCCGATAAACCACAAGTTCTAAAATGTGAGAAACAATGGTCACGGTTCAGGAACATTTTACCACACAAGCGACAGCTAAACACAGTTTTCTCTTGTCCTAAGTGGGACTGCATCTCGTGTTTCATCATTAATTCGAATGATGCGAAAGTCCCTCCGCACCAGGAGCAAATGAAAACAATAGTTCTCTTTAAATGGGCACACTGTAATACTTCAGCGTTGAGCGAACATTTCTCACGCCAATGGTGAGAAAAATGGTCGACAGTTTTAAAGGATCTATCGCACAAGATGCAAGAAATAATTCTGTCGAGATACTTTCTCGAATTTGGCATACCGTTGTCAAATTTTACATTTTTCATAAAGTTTAGCGTTTGATTAGCCTTTTCAATCTCAGATTTGTTCTCGAAAGGAAACTTATTTAAAATTTTTGGCGAAAGATTGGCTTTCGCCGGGTCATGAAGGGAGATATTTGATGGGATGTAGAGATGGAAAAGGTGGATATGCGTTACAAAACACAGAAAAGTAGATAGCTTTTCTCCGCAGGACGGGCACTCGAAACGTCGCCAATATCGTGACACTCGACAGCAGGTTCCTTCATGAGCGTACTTACGTAATACAGATTTCAAAATTCTGTGACATGCTCTGCACTCTCGGCGAATAAAAAGTTCATCATGAATTTTAGAATGTCTGAGATAATCCATCTTTTTCCAAAAAACCTCACAGCATTCAGAGCATGTGATTTCCTTGCCCTTAGAGTGAGTTTTCTCGTGAAGCTTCAAACACCGAGAATTTGCCGAAACATGGAAGCATATCTTGCATACTAGCTGACTAGCGTCGTTCTGAATCTTCGAATAGTTAATTCTATTCACAGTGCGCTTGAAAGCGGAATATTGTTCTTTTCCAAGACTTTCTTCAAACGCATTATCGTTTCTAAGATTCAAACATGATGCATCTTTTGAACTCGACACGAAATGGGTTGGATAATGAAGAATGAAGTGTACGTACGAAGAATATTGTTTTCCACAGTAACTGCAAGTATAATCGCTACTGGAGTCGTTATGAATAATACTCCTATGATCATCTAAAGTACTTCTTGATAAACAAAAGAAAGTGCACAGAGTACAGTTCATCAATTTAGATTTGTGGAAACGATAAATATGCCCAGCCATTTCTTCCCTTGAAATTTCCTTAGCTGAACAAAAACAGCACAAATAAGTTTGTTTATCGAGAAGTTCTGCTTCAACAGAACTTTTCTTTTCTGGAATTCTTGTCATGAACTCAAATTGATATTTTTCATCCCATCGCTCATTGTCTGACAATGCACTATACTTTATTTCAGATCTTCTGTGTACAAGAAGATGGTACCTCAAAGCAGACTTCTGGACGAATTTTTTCCCGCAAATTTCACAACCATGCGACTTTCTGCCAGCGTGCAGATCACAATGAATTTTTAAGGCGCACTTGCTCTTGAACATTTTTTTACACAAACTACAAGCGAAAGGACGATCGCGCGAATGCCGTCTCAAATGTCTCACGAGGCCACTGCTGGTGACAGCACGGTACTTGCAAAACTTGCAGTTGAAAAGTGGGGCAGATGAGTGCACACGAGTATGTACTTTCAGCCCCCAAGCGCTCGCATAAACTTTATCACACGTTGTACAAGAGAATACCTTTTTCCTCGAAAAGTGGAGATCTTTACCACCTTTCAAAGGTGAAGTTGTATTAAAACTTTTCCTAGATTCTTGCGAAATCGGAGAATCGATCGGGGCTTCCCGTAATGGTAAATTGGAACTCGATGGAGTGGTCAAACTGGATTGATTTCCAACGGCTGAGGACAGAGGGACAGTTCCAGTAACATGTTGTTGAGAAAGTGATGAGTTTATATTGATAGAAGTCACTTGGGATGTGGGAGTAATAGCAATAATTTCAGAACACTGACCACAATCAGAAGGGGAGTTCAAACACGCTGCTGCAGGAACAGCCTCTAAAGTCACTAAAGATCTGGAACTTGAGTACGTTGTTTCACGATGACTTACAATGATGTTTGGATTAGGATTAGGGTCGACAGTTTGAGCGTCGAAGGTCTTCAAAATTGGAGGAAAAATGAAATTGCCGACTCCTCGAAGATTACGGTCATCACTCACAGTTAGAGATAAAGGTCGGACATTTGTCACTTTACGGGTAAGATTAACAGCGATAAGTTGTTGGAGTGGGACGGGAGTTTTTGAAACGTCTATACCAGTAACAGAGGGAGTAGATGAAGTGATAGGAATATTATTAACGAATGATGAGTTTGAAGGAATATCAATAACCGTTGCCGAAGTACAAAACGATCGCCGAACATCCTCTACACCCATGTTGGCAGGCGCAGTCTGAACACCTCCAGTAATAGTTGAGTGATCAAGACGACAGTGACCAGCAACGTGTACAAGACCTTCAAGCAAATTGATCTTAGCGTCATTAATGATTCTAGAGTGAAAAGTATCGCTTGAAGAAGAATTAAATACATCAGTCGGAGCTTGCGCTGGTGAATCTAGGCGACGGTTCAACTCGGCCTTTGGTGGGAAACTCATCAGAAGAGCAACTTTTTGCGTCGCTCTCATGGAAGAAATTGGCTCCACAGTGGGTATGTCAATCGTTGAACTCGTGTGAGTCATAGTTAATGTCTAGAACCAGGTCAGCTGGAAGCAAGCAATACAAATTTAATATTATACATCGAATCACTAGAAAGTGAAATTACAAATTTAGTATTGTATACCAAATCACTAGAAAGTGAACATTTCATTTACACTTGGCATTTAAGGCAGGGATATTAAAGAAATACAAATTTGAATATTTAAAATAAACATTAATGGCGGCTTAATTTACGTTCTACATGTTTGATCACCGGAGCAATGAACTTCAAAAATTTAGATTGGGATGAGCTGCACTACAAAGTTTATTTGGAACACGTTACAACAGAGACTGTTAATGTCTCCAAGCAGCAAAAATATAGAAAGGCAATAGATATATAACAAAGGAGGCACTTTAGTGGAAGTCATCTACAGGATCGTACATACACCCTTATTTCTTTTTTGAAAAAACTAATGAAACGGGAAAGTCTATCGCGGCCCAAAACGAAACCAAGAAAAGACTCCAACAACAAGCATAGTTAATTCTGCAGTCGGTTGTTAGGGCCAACCATAAAGAGCGAGTGAACTCACTTCAGATTACTCTATGGATTAGATTCACGTCCCCACTCTTCCTCTTCAAAGAGCGATTCAAGAGTAGAATGGTGTATTTCAAATAAACATAAAATGACGTAGATAAAGTTCCGAATACACTCTAGAAAGTTGGCAGTACCGTAGGAGGATGAAAGAAAAGCCTTACCTTACTACCACATTAATCCCACAATATGTAGTCTCTCGCAACAAGTACGTGTAAAAACTGATCACCTAAGCGAAAGACTTCTTTAGAACTCATTGCAAATCATTATCATCGCTCGTGGCTGCCAGGGAGCGCGATACACAGTCCCTTCAGCTGAGCATTACACGAGGATCTGTACCTTCACCGGAAAGAAGAGAAAGAATAATTACGGTTGTTGGATTTAAAACTTAATTAAATACATGGTGCTTTAAATAAAATGAACCCGATGAAAAATTACAATATTCCTTCAGCACACAAAAATGACGTAGAAGGAAGAAATTAAAAATCGATTAATCATCTTAGCAGATTGAACATTATAAAACCATTATAAAAAGGCAAATAAAACTTGATAATTCACTGAACGATCTGTAAATTGTGCGTAATTATTTAATTTCACTACCAACTAATCTACCGAATTGAATGTGATCACATTACCTTGAAGCACCCAGCAATTGCAAGTCCTCTGTTTTTCGGTTCTCTCTAGGAAAAACAGGAGTACGTTTACCATTCCCCATAGTTTTACTTTTATTTCTACATACATTAAACACAATCCATCCTCTGACTTACCTATAAAGCATAATGGTTTAACGTAAGATCGTTGGCAAACGTTTGAAGCCTCAGAACTACAGCAAGCAGTCACGTAGCTAGGAGAGTGTTTTGAAACTCAAATGTTGTTCTATAACCATGCCCAACTACAGAGAACACAATATAAAAATATAGAATAGTCTCATTTTGACTATTCTGTTTTACCCCCTTCTTCACTCCAGTCATCTTCCTAACCGTTGTTCTCATCTTTCTGGTGCTGCTGCTTCTTCACTGTTCTCGTTTTCCTTCTCTGCCTCAAAGTCCTTTTTAGCAGCAGATTGCTGTGTCGTGTCTTCCCCCCACGGTCACTTCAGCAGGTCAGCCTGGTTTTCTTTGTGAAACATGACGTCGGGCAGAACTCCGTTGACCACCTTCAACTGACCGCTAAAACCGCTTCACAAGCTTCCTCTTTATTCGCAAATGATACCTCGGTGATGTTACATTTTATTTTTATCAGACGAGGGAGCTGAGGAAGGCATCCTTTACCATATCGATGGACGTCTTCTCAGACAGGTTCCTGACGTTGACTCTCCCTTGGTCACGCACGTCCTCCTCGCCGTGGTTCATACTCCGCTCGTCATGTGGGCATAGCACAGGATGCTGTTTTGTGTCGACTGCTCCGCCCTCTGGACCACCTGTAGCATTCTGTCCATGTCGCAGTCTTTATACTCAGTGAACAAGTGACCGTTCATGTGGACATCGATCACTCCATCCATTTGTAAAAGTTCATCAAAATAATTGAGGGATAAGCAATAATACAATGCTGCTTAATATGATGCAATAATATGATGAAGTAACGTTGTAGCCGAGACGATAACGAGCTCACAACTAAGACTGTAATGTCGGTGGACCGAACTACCGGCTGCAACAGATCAGAAAATTTAGACTACAACTCCTGTGGTTCTTGAATACCCGACTCAATAGACTATTCAATACTAACCTTCTACTCCAGCGGACCTTGAATATACTCGTATGATTTACACGTGATCTAAGCTCAAAATAATTATATCAAAATAATGTTTCCCGGCATTTTTTCAGCTATGCTGACCTTGCACCCCAAATCACACCATTTACGTATACAATTCAGCTTTAACTTTAGGAGACCACACAACATGTAGATAACTCATATTCAAACTTAACGGCTCCTAGCATTTCTTAGTTCAATGAATTTTCAGACTATTGGAACCTATACATGGGCTACACTTAGTAAATTAATGCGTACTGAAGAAGAAAATAAGGAACAAGATGTTTACAAATAAATGTAATGTAAACATGATGTTTACATTTTAGTCCCTGTTACAATAAAACTCATGGAAAAGAAGGAAGTACAACCTCGTAATGCTCAGCTGCCACTGGGTCGGGTACTCTGGTACCATCAGAATACTAAAGCAATAATGGCTCCTCACACATACATACACACTCCAGTAAAATATTTCGGCATGTTGAAAGTGTTAAGAATTCCGCGTCGGAGCTCTTCCATAACATCATGGAAGGCAAACTTGTGTTCTCAGTTAAACCATGTACGACATACGTGGTAAATCAACAGAACTTTTCAACGGAAAAAAGTTGTGGCACGGCGCGCACAAAATTGCAACAAGCTTAGAGTTGTATAATTTGTGAAGCATCAGTAGACAAAATTGTGCTCTACTCATAGTTCCACTACACTGTGATATCTATGAATTGATTTAAAGTTCAGAAGAAAATAAACCACGACTGTCATAAAAAAATTTATTTGCTTAAAACCCTTCTAATACACACAATTTAAAACTGGAAATTGAGAATCCGTTGTACCAATCAAAGCTGGATTATTTTTGCCATTTTGAAAATTTGTAGTCGGAAGAATCAGGATGAGCATGCTTCACTTTTGAACAGCTGGCCAGTGTGATACTGCAGGCAAGTTTACACAAGCGACGTCAGTACAGTAACTTGTCAAATTTCAGGCCAAACATTTTCACAGAGCCCATAAGACCACTTCATGAAGTTGTTGTCATGTTAGGGATATTCATCCTGCAGGTAAACGTTGCTCTTCGAACAGCCACACCAAATATCCTCGAAAATGCTGCACTTGAAACAAGGCTTCGTCACTTCTTTCAGAATTTCTAGTTCTTTCTTCACGAAGTCATGATCATGAGAACGCTACTTCTTAGCAAAATACACATTCATGACCTGATATCTTTATTTCTCTACAGGTAATGATCTTCTTCAGCTAAGCTTAGATTTTCACCAAGCGTAACAAATGCTGTTTTCACCGTTCCTTAGCACAGTCTCAACTAATTACCATTAACCCGTTCGTGGTCACATTAATATTCACTAAATGTACCTCCTGTGTTTACGAAAAATCAGAAAAAATACTTTCCCCCAAACAACCAAGGAATCTAAGAAACCAACTAGTTTGTGATGCACTGGATACACCATTCTTCCTCTCATCAGGATGACGAGGATATATCCAAGCAGAAGAAATAGAAAATTTCATGTCAATTGACGTGGAAAACCGCGACCGGGTTAATATTTGAGTCCATATTAGGAGGCCTACCTTCTAGTCACTGGATGCATCATAGATGCAGTGGCAGTTCAGGCACTGTAGACAAGCCACGCCTGTTACACCTGAGAGCATATTGACCTGGAACTCGATGAATGGACACAGAATGAAAGTTTTTAGAATAAAACTCAAACCTCAGGGGTTAAATTTCCTTGAGAAAACTCTTTCTTCCCTGTTAATCGCAATTATCGTCTAGATTTTAGAGCGCTCGAGTTTTACAGCTGAAATTATAATTGATATTACTGAAATTACAACATATTTACATTAATAACAGGAAATTTCCATTTTTCAGGAAGCTTCTAAACGCCAAGCCGCCTCCACCAAATTAAGTTTTTTAATAATAAAATGCAAGTTCCTCAACTGAATAGAGACACATACTCTGCTATACTTTAACCTGCGGAGTTTATGAAGAAATTTAAATTGTAATGAGCGGAAGAATGATTAAAAATAAATATGAAATGAATTTTTCCATTGTTCTTCGTGTATATCGAACAGAAATAGTTCAAATAGTCGTATGTACAAAATTTAATTACACGAAAATACGAGTAAATTCGAAACATCCTGAGTAAGAAATGGGTGAAGTAAAAAACCCTCACTACCTTGAGAAATGACAAACGACGAAGGCATCAATTTTTAACTAAAGATTTTAGACGCCGTATCGTATAACGAAGTAATGAATGAGCCTAAGCATCCGTATCGACTCTATATGTTCTAGCAGTGACACCAGAACAGTTGATAGGAAAGTCACCACATTAATTGGTGGGCATTAGAAACACCAATGGAATTCCAGCGTCAGTCGAAACAAAAATGCCGGTATGTCCCGTAAGCAATCGACGACAATTGGTATTTAATGAGACACAATTTCCATTAGCAGTGCGCGCTATATTTCGGCTAAACGGACCCTCTTACACCAATTCATCAGAAATACTCACGGATGAACACAAAGAAACTGAAAACCCAGTTTTTCGCAAGTAAATGCTGGTGGTAGTAACATGAATCAGGTTGCCCTTCAGTGGCTCTTCATTATATCGCGGCTCTCAAGTAAATGCTATACAGTCATAATGGCAAGAAAATAAAATGTAGAGTAAAAGCCCCTAGTTGCAATGAGAAATAGTGAGCAACCAGCTGACGGCAACTTGGGTACGCGGCTTGACACAACACAACGGGATGAGAAGCATCACAACAAAGCGTACTGGTCGTAGAGGAGCCCTCTGATTGTGTAGTAGTCTTCAGTTAACGCGCCCTCCACAGCGATATTACCCGCCTCTTGCTGCTCAAGATCATACATGAATTATTCGACACGAACGTTCTCAGTCTCTCTATTTGTTATTCAACTTGTTGCCTACGCGTTTACACACAACACATTCTTTGGCAATCCGAGAAATTTCAAGTATTCGGCAATTTAAATGTATGTCTGTTGAGAATCTCTTTCTTCACCAGTAAATTAACGGGAATAATAAAAGATAAAAAGTATTTAATCTTTCACAGACACATGTAACGTTGGCCAAAAAATTTAATATTAACGGTTCACCATTTCCAAAAGACAAACGCTGAGCATATTATCAAGTGAAAGCTTATACATACGAATTTAAAAACATTCCAAAATACGAAGATCCGAGCTAGTGGAGTGTGAATCTAATATTTTAAATTTATCTACTTTCAGGATTCAGCAACAAAGATTGGTGCAATAATCTTTTTATTAGTTAAAGAAGGAGAGAACCTAGGACATAGCTTCTTAACCTTTGATGGCCCATGGCCCTCATCACCAAGTTATAATACTTAACACTCGTTGCCTCCCGCCCTTCAATAAATCAAGTATTATACATGCAGTTTTCGCCGTCCGCACGTGGCCTCCCAGTCGAAGGTCCGTGACCCCCTGGGGGCCATGGGCCCCCAGTTGAGAAACGCTGATCTAGAACATCCCCCAGTTCAATGATTAAGACAGACATGTTTCTAGCCCTAGGATCTACAAACTACCGAAGAAACTAATAAACTTTTAAAAAGCTGACGCTATTGTTGAACATTTTTTGGTCCTGCTGAACAAAATGAGATACAGAAATTTGAGTAGAGCTCACCTTCCTGAGAGCGATGGTGCCGTTGGCGCACCACAGGATACCAGCGTTGAACTCAGCCATGATGCCTGCCTTGCCCAGCACCTGTTTGAAGTCGCTCAGCCGCAGCTCGTTGATGAGCACAGTCTCGTGGGCCGGGATCTAACGAGTATTTATTATTATACTCCTAGTTAAACCACCGCCACTACAGATCTGAACAGCATTTATTATTATACTCCTAGTTAAACCACCGCCACTACAGATCTGAACAGTATTTATTATTATACTCCTAGTTTAACCACCGCCACTACAGATCTGAACAGTATTTATTATTATACTCCTAGTTTAACCACCGCCACTACAGATCTGAACAGTATTTATTATTATACTCCTAGTTTAACCACCGCCACTACAGATCTGAACAGCATTTATTATTATACTCCTAGTTTAACCACCGCCACTACAGATCTGAAGAGCATTTATTATTATATTCCTAGTTTAACCACCGCTGTTACAGATCTGAAAAGTAGTGCATTCAATCGAACGTTTAATTTAATCAAGTCAAGTTAGTTGGCTGAATGATCTTTTAGTTAACCTGGAATCAATTAGATTTTCCTACAGAGCATATTAATGTAAATTTATTGTTAGCACAAGCCAAGGTTGGATGAAGTTGTTTCAAGCAAGTTTCAAGGAGTGTATCGTAAAATTATACAGAATTAAAATGTTTGAAAATATTTCCATTAGCACCGTGTTTTAAATACAATTTTGCAAATTATAAACACGATTTATCATTTTAAAAACTCGAAACATGAATTTTATCATATAAATTTTTCAGGAAGGCACAAGAGACAGCGAGAAAATTACTGGACGACTGTAGTGTATTTGTCAAACCTCTGTAAGTAGTAAGAATTATCACCTAAATTGCAGCATCCCAATACTGAAGGCACAAAAATATTACAGCAAAATATATAAAACAGTTGTCTTCCATATGCAAGGATGTGTTTACTATTTGCCTCTCTTAATTTAATGATACCCCTTTTCTCAGATACTACTTAATCATATACCACTTAATTAGATACCTCTTCATCAGATACTTCTTAATCAAGTGCCTCTTCATCAGATACCTCTTAACCAAATCTATCTACTAATATGTGCATACGTTCTTACACTAATATGACAACAAGGTAAAATATTCCACAATCAAGATTAACAGTCAAGCAAATTTTTTGAGAATTCAGTAATATACGTATGTACTAGTTAACTAAAAATGGACTTTGTACATCAACTATGAGTTGGAATCAATGAATCAATAAACATCTTTGACTTAATTATTTAATTTATCCGACATTCATTCGAATTTCGAATTGGTTAATGAATGCACAGTGAAGCAACCACATCACCAGCTTGGTCGACTGGTGAGCGAGTCTGCTTGCGAGCGGGAAGACCCGGGTTCGAATCCCGCTGCCGACATGGTTGACGCGGCTAGAAATACGGCATGGGACTTGGGTAAACAACCGAATAATTATCGAAGTAATTATCCGACCCAAGAATGGGCCAGAAGGTTCGTTCCTATAGCCTCATTCTATTCTATTCTATTGATCAAACGTCACCTTCTCAGGCGGCGCTTCCTCTACCACCAGGTCACCATCGCTTGCTGTTTCTACTGAAGAAATAACTGCAAAAAAAATTACAATCAACCAACATTCAATTAGTCTTTATTTGTAATAATAAATCTAAAAAAATATACTGAATAATCGATAATAAATTTTTCTCACACCATAGTAAAAGTTCTTAAAATAAGGGTATACAGATTAAATAATTTTCACATATACTGTGACAGAGTACGTACACTTGCATGAACATTTTCATCACACATCATCTCCACAGCCAAGATCCAAACACGAAATGAATCTCCATGGTCGACTGTGAGTCCTCCAAAATACAATGAAAATTTTTGAACTTGGCAAAAGTGATAGGACCTTACATAGGGAGCAGTGGCTCCGTTTTGGTCAACTGAGTGTTAAAAGATGACCTAATAGAAACCAGTCAAGCATTTACCTTGGCTTTCTTTTAGTCAGATGAGAACGACCTAATGCAAGTAACATCATTCCCACAAGCCACAGTCACACTGGCCACCGTCATACGCCTCTAGTTCTTTATCTAGTGGATGGACAGGTGAATTCTTAAGGTCTAGTCCTCTTCCCTCCAGTCCCCACATCATTACGAGAGATGTTCACATGAAAATCCCAATCCGTCAGAATCCAAAAATAACTATCCCAAGCGCATACTTCATTCGTTTCAGTCTCATGCGTACGTATATGCCACATACAATTCCAAATCAAAATACTATAAATCATATATTTTAGAAAATGATAACAAAATTCTTGTAATAATTATTGTAATGTTGCTTATTATAGCCATTAGAACCTATTCTCAATACTACGGTTATGAATCAAGTCATACCACCAATTAATCCCTTTTATATACGAGTGCATGCAATACGATCACGATGTAAGAATATGAATGTTACCACTTTATGACAAGTACTTTGCGTTTTGTTGACGCACCAGGGCTTGGAAACCCATATAAGGAAAAAAATGCACCCTATTAATTACCCTTACACTCTAGGCAAAGTATGCTACGTTTTTTACGGGTTTGATGAATGTAAAATAGGAGAAAATCCGTCCCTTTAAATTCCCCACAACAATGTTTTCCAGCACGTAAACTATTGCTAATTTACAGCAATGTCGCAGTAATTTACTGATGAGGAAAAATCCCAAACTAGAAGTGGATAAAGAGACGCAAAAAATTTGAGTGCATAAAAAAGTCCTCTTATTTTAAATAGTAATATCAAATTATCAAACCCTCAATGCGTAATAAATAGACAAGTTGCGTAAACTGGATCTTGGAAATGCAGATAGGATTTGGTGCTCTAAGAGGTGGTGTTGATTCTCAACAGGAAGTGACTTGGGATCCAAATTTTTCACTGACACAAATTTTTCAATATCACCAAAGAGCAAAAGCCATAACCCTTGTACAGCGCAAAAATTCTAACCACTTTATTATTGTGAAGCGACAAAGGTGCTCCAGAAACAAGACCTAGAAGATCTGCCTTACTCTGATCCCCCTGCTCCAGTTGTTGAGTTCTTTTCCTCTTCTTCGCAATACCGTCCAGCCAAGCCACTTCAGCGCCTCTACAGCCAGGCGTCTGGAAGAACTTCAGAGACCGCAACAGTGGGTCTGACAATTGGATCTGAAATGTAGTAGTAGAGGTTACTGGTCTGGAAAGCTCAGATGAACATTGTTTTATTTTCTGGAACACGTATTTCTGGTAGCTTACCTATAGAAGTTCACATAAACCACCCAACGCTTTACCCTTTCAATACTTGGAGCACAACATGGCATTGAGTGTGGGAATCATTCTAAGATCCTGTTGGAATTTTTCAGCGAAACACCAGATATGAAAAATGGAATTGCATAGCACACATATCAATTCATTAACTGTTCATGTTCATTTGTAAATTACTAAAAATAAAAACCTTCTTTGGTTCATATAGTTAACATTACTTTTGGAAATGAATCCAATTTAATTGATTCATAATTATAAAATGAAAACTAATCGAAAAAGTAGCGTCCAAAAATATTGCACACCTTCGAAATTCTTCAAGACGCGAGAAACATGATACGGAGAGTCAATACCTGATTGTTTCTACGTGTTCATTTAATTAGGTCTGCTAAGGGGCGACGCTCATGCTTCATTATAGTGTGCAGAAGCAATAACAGTCAGTTAAACATGGGCATACACAGATAGATGAGAAATTATTTTAGAGCTCTCACACCAAACAACTTCGAAATCAGCTTACTTGCTGCATACGAGCGTGAGTGTAGAAGCAAGAACCAGCCAAGCATAGGCATGAAGATAGACCCAGTTTGAGGGATCAAACTCGACCACACAAATGAGCTCACCTGCTGCATGAGAGTGTGAGTGGAAGCGAGCACAACCTGCCCCAGCACGGGCGTGTGTATTGGTGTGTGCGGACAGATACTACGCAGAGTGGCAGCGTGACCGCTCAGTGTCACGCTTGAGCCTCTCACCAGGATAATGCGCCCCGGACTTACCGCCTGCACAGCAAACGTATTAAACTTCAGCAAATACTTAACATACGTATTAAATCTTTGCGAACATATTTAACTTCAATAAACGCTTAAAGCCTCAGCGAATACATAAAACCTCAAACAAGTATAGTAAGAGTGGTGACCCATGGCAAAAAAAATGTTTGGAGGACATAAGGTTTCTTCCCAAGCAGCAAGAGAGGCAAGACTGAGAAGTAGTAGACAACAAGAATAGATTGTAAATAAACTGAAATGCCACTCAAGATATGTAAGGCACGCTAGCTGATAATGATACGGGAGACTGAGAAAACAAGCAGGAACTGTCAAGGTAAGAAAGGCTTAATGAATGAAGAAAGAATGACGAAGGAGAGAGGCAAAGAAAAGATACAATTGCTTGATATGATATTCATAGCAGAGCGCAATAAAATCTTTAACCTATAGAGTTCATTTCCTGCAAAACGTCGTCCAGAATCAGGGGAAAAACAGGTGGAACAAATAGGGTTTAACTAAATGCACAGAAAATAAGCCTCAGCGTTTGTCAAAGTCCGTGTACAAATTTCTCTAGGTGGGCGCCTGTACGAGGATAGCCCTAATTTTTGCCCTAGAACAGGGTGAAGTGTTATCTAAACACATAGATATGAACTAGTGATGGAACAAGAAAAAATTGCAAGCTAACAACGTAAGATTAAGGTATGATACAAATGGTTCACACGTGATAACTGCAGTTGTAGAGATTAGTAGCTTACAATACCAAACAGGCTAGTATAGAACGAGTTAATAGTTTGCTATTTTACTTTAACAATGCAACTGAATGGCAACATGATCAAAATTCCTCAAACAGTCCCAAACAAACAACAAGATAGCGATTATTCAAACAAATAACGATAAAACTACTATTACAGTACTTGCAGTATTCTAAGAGATACAGCAACTATCCGATGGACAGTATTGGGATATAAAATAGTTCGAGTTCTGTAAGAGGGATACATGATAAAATATTAAAGACAATCATGACCGAGTGCGTTGGACTGATTATGCAGTGATTTGCCTTTGCACAGACGCAGACCGAAAGAAGAGCTGCAATAATGTTCCTCTGTGTCGCTGGTCCTCCATATTGCTAGATGGCTGAAGATGAATCAAAGTATTCACACATCTGCTAGAACACTGGCCTACATTAAGCATTTCCCCCCCCCTTTTGGATCAGTGGTAACACTTGCTGCATAGCCTAGCAGGTCAAGCTGATTTACACCCAGTTATATTCTGGAGTGGTTCCCTCTCCCGCAACAGATTTTTCAAGAAAGAAAGCAAGAGATCACACCCAATAGGAAGGCGGGCGAAACAATTAGTGGTTGTATAATCCTCAAAGAAACGTAAAATTGGAGAATGGAATAGAATACCACATATAGGTAGGCGTAAGATCAAAGGAACTAGTATGGACGATCATTTAAAATACATTTCATGGTTCACCTTGTAAGAAAAAGAAAATCAAACGACAACGCAACTCATCAACAAACCATTAAGACCCGTCACAAGCTCGTGTATTAGGTTACTTTTCCCCGTTGGATGACTTAAGACGGTGAAACACATGCGGGCATTTTAGCTGTAAGATGAGGAAGGTGGCTTATTATAGGAAGGTTTGTTTACATGGAAAAGATCCCAGTTGTCGCACTCCAGTCACTTGCACCCATACCACAATGTACAAACAATGGACAGGTGAAAGCATTCTTGAAAATGTGACTTTAGCTTTGTGGGTTCTGAACATTTAAATTACTGACAGGGTATACGTAGTTCATAGCAGGCCACTATCGAGAAGACAATGCTTAAGAAAAAACAACAATCTTGTTTACTGCATAACAAAGAAACATGGTAACATGTAATGAACTATGCGTAATGTTGAATAAACAGACATTAAATTATAAATCGAAAGTAATTTTTTCATGGAAGCCCTAACAAGCAGCTCACAGACAGTGACGCATCACTTTGTAGGTTCACACCTCAATAATTTTAGAGATGCTCTCGCCGTCACTCCTGCCTTCGAAATCAATGAAGAGCACAGTAGCCTCGACACGGATGGTGACCTGCTGGCTGATACATTTGCTGGGAGGCTCAGTCACTTCTGGAAATGAAAACAAAGATAGAAATAAACACTCATTGCAGAATACGACAGAAGTGTAAGATATAGCAACTGTCATATTCCATAACTACTGTATATCAAGATTAATTTCCAGATACGGAAAAATAATTCCCATTTGAATGTACAAAATAGTTTCAAATGGCTCCGTCAGTCCCCATGAAAAACTAGAACTCCAAGAAGAATTTGAGGCAAAGAAGCAAATAAGGGAAACGTACGAACGTAGAAAGACAACAGAAAAAGACGAGCAGGAGCAGTAGCATATCACCCTCTGCAGCAATAGAGTAAATTCAAAGTCAGGTAATAGCAAGAGTTCTTTCACAGACCGTGCTCAAATTGTTCTCGAATTATCAAAACATAATCTGTTGCACACCCGTAACTTCATAAATAAATGATTAAAAACACAAATAATGTATGATAATCAAGACAATTATGTACAATTAATTATTTACGTCCAAGTAGTAATTGAAAGAGCAACAAAAATTGGAGCATTACATCAAACAAAATGAACTGATGGTGATGTAATCTAGTGCAGCAGCAGCACATAAATTGGACCTTTTGAAGAACAACAATGTGACAATGCAATTATTGTATGAGCTAAAAACATCTCAAAATATTTTACATGAGTAATATTAGTTGTAGTGAAGTCATTTCAGCACTCATAAAGCGAAGTGAAGACATTTTAGTTGCCCTAAAACGTAGTGCAGAGCTGCATTATACGAGTAGACAATAATAAACAGAATAGCCAACCACATTCCTAGCACAAACAGAAGCTATTCCAGATTACAAAGCTGCGGCGAGAAGCTGTGAACAAACATACAAGCGTACTATGGAAACATAATGCTCAGGAAAGCAGGAAAAAGACCTTCTGGCCTTGGATAGATATTATACAAACGGGAATCCCAATCGTAGTGCCATAAGAGTACACTGAAACTCCAACAGCAACAGAACTCGTAGCACAACAGCAATAATAGAAGAAATACAGGGCGCAGCAACATAACTTCCTGTTTTTGAAGGGAAATTCCTTTCAAAAAGGAAGTTATGTTGCTGAACCCTGTATGAAGAGATTCCTACCAATAATATCTCTGCTGTACTGCTGGACCTGCTCCCTCGATGGATCTTCTTCCCCTTCCAAGAGCGTAGGAACAAGATGCTCAAAGTCAGCGTGGTTGATGTACTCTCCGTACTCGTCGCTTCGAGCCTGCGCAGCATCAAACAAAATGTAGAACGTCATCATTTCTTTTCCTCCAACATTGCAACTTAGTCACTACTGTATTACTACATTTCCTTTTTATCGCTCTCTGAGAGACAAAGCCTCCGATGAAGGAATCTCCGCCATCAACTGATAAATAATACAGAATATTCTGCTAGTTTCTCAGAATACACAGTTTCATAAACATATAACACGCAAGTAATGGAGAACAAAAATGCCGTTTACAAGTTTTTCTCATTTATAAAGACGCAGATGGAACTATTCACCGTCACGAGAAGGTAATATCTCACTGAAAATTTTTTCTAAATGTGGAGAAAGTGGCAGCAATTCGATGAGTCGAGTTCTTTTTTCCACAAAGAAGAACGACAAATACTGGAAAAACAGAAAAGATATACGAACATGACACTCGGAAATTAATCCCCAAAACACGGTGTAGCATCCCCAAGCACAGTGATCTCTCTATGAGTCTGAATTGCTACACAAAATATTGGATCTGTACGTCAACACAACATGCCATGCCGGTGGTCAGATAGAAAAGAACTAAACTGAGAAAGAAGCCCGTCAAACTGTCAATCTCATCGACGGATCAAATAGGAAGCAAAACACGCAACATAACGTCTTCTATGAATTAGGTATTCTAAGCACGCAGACGCTTAAGTAGAATAGACCTTGGAGCTTTTTTTTCCAAAATGGGTGAATTTGAATGTTTCAAAATTGTGCACTGAAGAAATGGAAGACCATACCTTCTAACTCACGCAATATAGAAACGCACATAAGGTTTACATGTCAACACTGCCTTAAAAACAAATATTAAACTGAACAACCAAAGTATACACAGCAAGACACTCGTACTTCGTTTAGGGTGGAAGCAATAAAATCATGAGACCTAAAACTCAAAAATGCTCAGCATCGTTTTTATGAACAAAGAACACGATGCCTAGGTACATTCCATGAAAAAAGAATAACCACAGACATGAAAGAGTCCAAATTTCTTTACAAGAAATTTTCTCTAAAACAGTGTCCAGTAACTTTGTTAGAATGAGTACCTTTTCTTCATGGAAGGGAAACATGTGGTGATGCTTGCGTGATCTCATGGGCCCCTGGTTCCCTGACTCCCCCTTGCTCTCGAGACAAATAATGTCGTGCTTGCCGGACTCCAACAGCTGCAGCTCTGGATCATCCTCTTCGTCTGACGAGTCCACGCTGGCCAAGTATTATTATTATTACTATATTCCTAGTTACGCTGGGCAAGTATTATTATTACTATAGTCCTAGTTACGCTGGGCAAGTAAGAATTTCTTTAAAGAACTTCACAAAGTAACACACTAAATGCTATTGAACAGTGAGTCAGCTGTGCTATGAAGTAAGTATTGAACGAGATACATCCCTCACAAGTTCCAAACCGATTTCCTGTGGTAAAATTCCCCTACGTAGAATGCATACACTCGAATAGTTACGAAATAAATAATAATTTTTACGTAGATTCCCGTTACGGTCATATAAAACAAACAAATCAAAGCACAAAACAGATGACCATTGAATCAAATGTGTTCAAGTGAGAGTGTCATTGCAAACACATAATTCTCCCACTCTTTACTGATAACACAACTCTTTCTTAATGCTAGGACCCATTTAATCGTTGATTCTGAAAAGCACGGTATTCTACCAGCTACTTGAAATGCTCGATATTTTGGTGTCCATGCTTTAGGCTTAATGCCAATACATTTACTTTAAACAGATATCCGTTTTTTGCACAGTGAACTCTAACTGTTTTCCAAACTAATAAGTCGGCATATATCAACCAGTGCTTTATGTATTTTAAATTCATTGAATAGAAGCAAAAAATTACATCTACGAGTAGTACAATACTATTGCTAAATAAAAATACAAAATTCTGGCAGACATTGAAATTAAGTTTGGGAGCCATGATGATATCAGATACTGATGCTCTAAAACTTACAAATTTTGAATGCATACGGAAGTCACTTTGATTAATAACATCAGTAGATACCAAACATAAAAGATCGCTACAATCAAATAATTAGTACTATAAACAGGAATTAATACACCTTATAGCTTAATTCTCAATAGCAAATAGATCCTGAATAATGTTTTTGTTTCAGAACAAAACAAATGAGTAATTTTTTCGTATATTTGCATACACAGCCTGCAGCAAGCACAAAAAAGTCAGTTTCGTCATCTCGTACACCACGATATGGTAAAGTAAAAAATAAGACACACAAAACCCCAGTGAAAGTGGACAGCACATACACAGTAAAAAAGTAAAGAAAAAATGCTTACAGTGGTACCTCAACATACGACTGTCTTAACTTACGAATTATTTAACATACGAATGGCCATTTGGTTCCGATTTCCGTCCATACACTGAACCAAACAACATTCGTGTGTTGGACGGAAATTTGAACAATTCGACTATTCGTATGTTAAATAATTCGTAAGTTAGGACACTCGTATGTCGAAGTACCACTGTATAAGTAAAACCAGAATTAAAGCTGCTACTACTTTGGAAGGAAGATACAGCTAGGGATCCCAATGAACACTGCCAATTTCTCATGGTACAACATTCAGATCAGACAACATCAGTGTTGTTAAGATTCTTCCCTAAGCTCTGAATCGCCTTAGGGAACTCGGCGAGAACCAACTTCGTTGCACTCTTAAGGTAAGCGAATTCTAATTAAGAAAAACGAAAATAGTTTGCCGAAACATTTATAGTAGGCTCCATCTTCAAAATTGACCAGAAATCAAAATTTAATAGAATCAACTTAAGCGAATATAAGATGAAGAAAGCTGCAAGAAATAGCCAGAATGGCATACCCCATAGTGTTTCTTTTCCACTGAAAAGAAATAAGGATATATTAAATTCACTAGAAAAACACAAGCTCAACAAAAGTTCCTGGACAAGTGTTGCTGAATCTGAGACTGTTAGCTCAAGACATCCCCGACAAGAAATAACGTGACTTGTAGCGCCACATTAAACTCACACAGGGTCTTTCATCCTCTCCATGACCCGGTGCTGCCGCAACATGGCGAGATGCTCTTCCAGCTCGTCACCATCCAGAATAACACGACGCTTCTCCATGAGCTTGAACATCCGCACGTTAGGGTTGTCGATGAGGCGTCGTGCTAGCGTTCCTTCTCCTGTCCTGTAAAGTGAATTGTGATTAGAGTGGCTAGTTGGGAAGCAGGTTTTGTTCCTAAAGAAAGGAATTAAAGAATGGGCAATATCTGATGTCTTCAATAACGATTTGGCATCACAGGTTCATTATTTTTGTCGTAGTGTGGATTTAGAGGTTGACTGGCAACAAAATTATTCATCACCAGCTTGGTCGACTGGTGAGCGAATCTGCTTGCGAGCGGAAAGACCCGGGTTCGAATCCCGCTGCCGACATGGTTGACGCGGCTAGAAATACGGCATGGGACTTGGGTAAACAACCGAATAATTATCGAAGTAATTATCCGACCCAAGAATGGGCCAGAAGGTTCGTTCCTATAGCCTCATTCTATTCTAAAAACGTAAACTGACTCTCCATAGATGCTTTAATATATTTGATGCAACAATACTTTTTGAGGAAACTTCATAGAAATAGAAATATTATAGTAGGTACTGATAGGAACTTCATCAGCTCTAACCTTACATGCTAAACTTTCACAGAGTACACTATTTAAACAACTATAGGAACGGTTTGTGCACACAAGCATACAAAAAAATCGATAGCCATCTCTTTGCATACTGGTTTTGGATATGAACGAACAATTTCCATAATATTCGGTGCGCCGTGGTTCAGCCAGCATGTGTGCTGAGGCAATGAAACTAGGATTGAAGTTTGAGACCGTTTAGCTACCCTAAAACTTAGAAATCAGAGAGATTTCTACATAAAAAACTGCCTAGGTCTCACTGTAAATTCAGGTCTACTGATCTTAGGTTATCATCAGCTAGACCACGGTAGCGAGATGGAGCCGATCAGTATAAAATAAACTTTCAAATTTTGTATTATCGGAATGTGCATGACGGGGAAAATAAGATATTAAACAGAACTTACAAAAGATGTAGAAAAAACTTTGGATTGTTAAAGGGCTCATACTGAGAACAAAGATATAAAGAGTCAGTTATAAGAGAAGAAATATAAGTATATGAGATTATCGTATTGCTTGTATCATTCAGTAGTACACAGAACTTGTGCCGTCACGAACCGCGAGGTGAGAATGATGGAATTTTTGCTGCTGGAAGCCCACTGCATGAACAACTCTCGTGAGAAGCCGCACTCCAGGTCTGGGAAGCTCGCCAGCACAACCTGCATAACAGGGCACTAAGCTGACAAACGGAAACACACCAACAAGCTGTCAAACGGAAACACTGACCATCAAACTGTCAAACAGAAACACTAAGCATCAAATTGACAAACGGAAACACTGAGCATCAAACTGACAAACGGAGACACTAAGCATCAAACTGTCTAACGGAAACACTAAGCACCAAATGGTCTAACGGAAACACTAAGCATCAAACTGTCTAACGGAAACACTAAGCACCAAATGGTCTAACGGAAACACTAAGTATCAAACTGTCAAACGGAGACACTAAGCACTAAGCTGAGAAATGTAAACACGAAGCACCTAACTATCAAACAGAAACGCAAAGAACTAAGTTGACAAATACAAACATGTTCAAATATAGGGATAAGAACTCAACATTTCTGGGCGTGCATTTTCTTCGTTACGAGTTTGCCGCTATACACCTACATATGAGCGCTACAGAGGCCATGGGTGCATGCAATTACTAGCCATGGACAAGAAATGTTTGTTTTCCAACAATTCAATAAGACAATAATAACACAAGTAGAAAACTCGTCGCATTATCATCCATGGACATAAAATATCAACTTTTCGACGCCTCAATATTCAAGTCCCACTTTCAATACTTGCTAGAAGCTACATATATTAATCTCTTGAAATCAGACAACTGGAATACGCGTTGTTTTTCTTTTGAACAGGTTAGGGTGCAGTCTCTCGACGAAGCAATAAATGGAAATATAAATGGAAATAAAGCAATAAATGGATATATAAATGGAAATAAAGTAATAAATAGAAATGCAATCTTAACCAAAGAGGCAGAACAGTTATCAGGTGCCGACTTTAGTACGTTAACTACCTCAGGATATTAACTATTATGTACAAATATCAACTCACGTCCCCTAGACCTACTGAAGTGATACCAATAGTTTCTAAAACTTCACATCCACTAATCAAATTATAGATGATTTTATCTTCATGAATCAAATTGAATTTAAATATCCATGAATTGTTAAAGAGTTCATTATAATCATGTATAAAATAAATATTAAAGTTAATAGATGTTCAAGATAATATAATATTATGAACTAAATTATTGAATTAATGATCTATGCATACAAAACTGAAATAACAATCGATTTGGGAGTCAGGTAAACCTTGCTACATGTACGCGTCTCTGCGTAAGAGGACATGGGGGATCTTAACTGGTAGATCTTAGAGCATGCAGTGTACTAAATAGATGGTAACAAATACCTTGGGAGACGGTAACTGTGCCAGATCAGACAGCGTGTGGCAAAACTTGACGTGCTTCAGGCTGAAGGGATTAGAACGGCTTGAGTCAAACGACTTGGTGAGCTTCTCGCTCATCCACTCAATCTGCCAGGGACAAAAAACAGAGAAATATCATGCATCAGGAGGAGTATAGCTTTAAAAGCTGGAGGTGTTCACCATACCTGAGCTGGGTAGGGAAGTTCATTCTAGTGACTGGCAATAAAATACTGAACTGTTCATGCACAGCAAAGTCACTCGTGAAAGCGAGTTCGATTGTATTAATTACTGAAGAACCGAGACATACTTTGTTGAAATTACAGTTAATAGCTTACAAAAATTCTCTAGCTATTTAGAATAAAATAAAACTATGATAAAAATTACTATACAAGGTTAACGAAAGGTCGTCTCGAAATAATAAAAAAATAGAAATTTTTGAATGTTATAACCAAATAGCATTTTAATTCTAACATTTTCACAATTGGCATTGTGGATTCAGCGATCGATAGCCTCAGACGATACACCGGACACTTTCGGGTATCCAAAGGTCACTATGTATACTGATAAGATATAAACACACGTCTTTGAAAAAGCCAGACTGCACAAAAACTCACCCAATACACGTACAGGAGGGCTTGGCATGCGCTCACATAACAAATGTGACAGTCCAGCCTACACACACATGGTAGACAGAATACCTGCCACATCCGGAGCCTGACAAGCACTCACATAGCAAATGTGACAGCCCAGCCTACACACACACGGTGGACAGAATACCTGAGCACATCCTATAGACAGAATACTTTTCAGGCACTCACATAACAAATGTGACAGCCCAGGCTACACACACATGGTAGACAGAAATACCTTAGCAGACCCACCATTTGCTTGGCAAAGTGCATGACGTGGTAGCTGGTGTTGCTGAGTACAGCGAGAGTGTAGGCAGACAGACCGCTCTCTCTGGTGCTCCACATCTGCTCCAACAAATGGCAGATCTCCAGCACACGTCCTGCTGTGTCTGTTGCCACCAGCACGTTGCCACCTCCACGACATGTTGTTTGTAGCTGGCCTGCGCATATGTGTGAAATAAGACCCTTGTACTGAACTTCAGTTCATTCAATGTTTTCATACACGATACGTTAATCCAACGAGAGTTTGGCTCGTCCATAAAGTTGCAAACCTCTAGACATGAAATTTTTTAAGTATTTCTAAAGCAAATGACATCATGTCTTAAATAAAATTCAGGAGAATTATACAGTAAAATTCCAATGAACCAGCACTCGCTGGCCAAGCTTTATACATATATTTATTCATTGTTTTTTCTTCTTTAACTGCTTTAAGCAATTGATATTGTTTTCCTTTTATGTCTCGCGTGTCTATGAATTGTTTGTGGTTACTTGGGTGATATTAACCGGCAACTGCAAAGTCCCATGAATACCGGTTTCATAGACTTCTACTGTAAATATACAGCCAAACCAAAGACCTTCATGACCTCACTACAAAATAAATAAATATAGGCATATTAACGTAGGACAACACAACCATAACACGCAAACAATGTTTGCAAACTTTAGTCGTAATAAACCAACAGTGAAATTCTAAAAATATATTTAACCAATTACCACGCAACTCAAAGTGAGAAAATGGAAAAGGTATTCCTAAAGAAAAAGAAACCTAAAATCAAACAGAAAATTTATATCCTCAATTCAAATCAAGTGTGGCTCATTGATCCACTCTGTATCATGAATATAAAAAGAAGAGAGTATAAGAAAGCAGAAACATTGACGAACTTACAGTCAAATGGTGAGCTGAAATGAAATACGATGAACACGCCAGGGAGGAATTTTCACTTAAACACTCACTGACGAATTTCAAGTCGCGTTGCCGCCTCCTCTCAGGCCGGTACGTGGCATTGAAGGCATCCGTGATGAGCAAAGACGGTCGGAAAATTTTGTCCAGCTCACAGCCCCCCAAGTGGCGCTCCTTCTTGTGATTGTAGTCCACCGCGTACAGGATATCCTGAAAAACGCAAGAAACGTATTTTTTTCACTATAACGCCCGCCTGATTATAAGACGTACCCTCAATTATGAGGTCCATTTCTATACTTAACATGCTAAAACAAAAATGGCGGTATCCGTGATAGATTTTGTAATCCGGTTCACAGACAAGGCGAACCGCATTATATGGCGCACGGCCCATTTTGTCGCAATTTAAGGCTCTAAGGAGCACCTTATGGTGCAGAAAATACGGTAACTTTGATCATACTGTTATTGATTCATACTGCCCTTGTCTAATCAAATAGAGGGAAGAGGCCTTCTAAAACAAGTCCAACTTCATGACGTAACCAGACTTACAATGTCAGTAAACATATAGGACCCAATTCAGCATTCATTTCGTATGGCAAGACTGAAATTGGGGAATAAAATTACTTAGCCACATTTTGAAGCCACAACAGTTAATAGACCAGTTTTAAATTTGTTGGGGAAACCGTAAAGGGTTTTCTACAACGATAAAAAATTTTAACACATAAGATAGCTTTTGTTCACTCACAAATTGAAACCTAGACTAGGATTGATGATCAAGAGGAACTCACATTAGCTGTCAATAAGTGACATTTAATTTCGTCAATTTAAAACAATTCACTTCAGGCCCATACAAAATGATAGAATTGATATGGCAGAAAACTAGAACCGCAAAAAAATGACATAGCCTTGCTTTCTATCTTACACAGGCAGAGAGTCATTTTAAGAGAGGATGTAACTATAAAAGAGGCTGCCATTTTTTCCTACACATTGGTATTCTCATACTGCACAAGCATAAAACATTTATGCATTTAACCCCCACCATAGGGAGAGTGGCACTCACCTAAAAACAATTTCATATTTCTTAACCCTTTAACGACTAAAGGACAATTCGGTCGTCTTTCACGGTCTTTGGGAGAATTGTTCTAATAATTAAACAGTGAGCAATATGAGGTTGCTACTAGGTTTGAACGCGGCGGCATGTTACAGCGTCGTTCTTTTGGCTGCCTGGCTCTCAGCGAGCTTCATTGCATCAGTGTACAGACGGTCTTTGTGAGCTTAGACGTACAAACTAGAAAAACAAATTGGTCGATAAAGGGTTAATGTCAACTGTAATCATTCAACACTGAACATTGTGCATCAAGAGAAATCTGGCTAGGTTTGAAAGCTTCAACAAGGGTATACGTCTGAGTCCAAAAATTGAGTACCTTTGCATTAGGGCACCACGACTTGCCTCCACATAAGAACAAGCGTCAGCACTTACTCGGCCCTCAACCCAAATGGTAACGTTTGGTATGCGAGTTACAGTGCAAGACTATCGTCAGGACAGGTAATTTATGGATGCAAAGAGTAGGCAGAGGCTTCAGTGCTAACTCATGATTAGGCAATGCGTTATTGATTGCATGAAAGAATTCAGGAGCTCAACCACACTAATCAAACAAAATGCTTTACATTAGAGGCAACTCAGGCTTTATAACCAGCAAAATAGAGGAAAACATCAATCGTGCTTGAATTTAACCAACAGCTTTTGTCTGCTCCCAAGTAAAAAGATGTTTTCCTGCATAGAAGATGAAAGAAAAAGTAAAAAACACGATTATAACTTCTAAATCGCACCCTGTGACCTAGATACACTCATGAATTATGTTATGCAGGCTCATCCTTGGAGGTGGGTTTTCAGACCCAAAATTTATAGATAAGAACCATTTTAAAATGACCAAACGATAGCATTCAAATTTAGTACATAAACACTTGGAAATATTATGAAATGAATTAGAAATAGTACAAATGTAAGAAAAGATACGAGACTACAGCACATATCTACCTTTTTAAATTTACACTCACAACAAAATCAAAGCACATGTATTATAGTTACTTCAACATTTTTCAGATCTATTTTTATGATAGGCTGCATTATTATTACCTTTAAACATTACAAACAGTCAAAAATCTCACACCAAATGCAATGTCTCGAGACAAAAAATACCATGATATGGGGACATGTTAAGACACACAAGTTATTCGAAATTTTTCACGACGTATGCCAGGTTTATAGCCTTAATAAAGCATTAACTGAAATGCTGACCTCCTCTCCATCTCTTGTGATTCTCCACATGCAGCCGCCCAGCATGTGACCGGCGGGCAATGCAGAGACGCTCATACCAAGACCCTTGCCTGTGAAGTAAATCATTGGAAAATGATGGACGTAGTAAACTTAAACTTTGCTCATAAAACTGAACTCGTGATTCTGTGAATGCTACGAGCTAACTAGAAGCAATGTTGCTACGAGCTAACTAGAAGCAATGTTGCTACGAGCAATGTTACTAGGAGCTAACTAGAAGCAATGTTGCTACGAGCTAACTAGAAGCAATGTTGCTACGAGCTAACTAGAAGCAATGTTGCTACGAGCTAACTAGAAGCAATGTTGCTACGAGCTAACTAGAAGCAATGTTGCTACGAGCTAACTAGAAGCAATGTTGCTACGATCAATGTTACTAGGAGCTAACTAGAAGCAATGTTGCTACAAGCAATGTTACTAGGAGCTAACTAGAAGCAATGTTGCTACGAGCAATGTTACTAGGAGCTAACTAGAAGCAATGTTACTAGGAGCTAACTAGAAGCAATGTTGCTACGAGCAATGTTACTAGGAGCTAACTAGAAGCAATGTTGCTACGAGCAATGTTACTAGGAGCTAACTAGAAGCAATGTTGCTACGAGCAATGTTACTAGAAGCTAACTAGAAGCACTGTTATTAAGAGCTAAATCAGTCTGAAAAATCCTGAATAATTACCTACTATTTACTTCAAGTATATTTCCCAGCACAGAAGACTAAACAAAGCATGAGGGCCAGACTATTATTGAAGCATCACTATGCAGGTCTTCACTCTGTAATAAAACTGAAGATCAAAATAGCTACAACATCAATGTGATCCACACTTATTTGAAGCCAAATTACAAATAACACAGCAGAAAACTCAAAGACGATGGAAGTAGAAATAATCTCCTAAATTTTAGGCAACCACAGACATGAAGCTGGGACTAAAGAAATAATTCCCAGCTTTAACAAAAAATTCCAACATTTTTTTGCTAGCCTTTGCCAGCAGCAGCATGTGCGCCCAGCCAGTAGCAGTGATACACACATGCTTTAATCTTTCTGCTACCAAACTTTTTTTTGTGCAAATGTCTGTATGAGAACTTAGTTTATGTCTAAAAAGCATCTAAAAAATATCTAAAATAAATCACAAATATTTAAAAATCATAAATACTTAGGTAAGATGCTAAGCAATCAAATCTTTTAGGGCTAATTGTCCCATTGGTAATGTGCAGCAGAACATTTTATCCCAACTTTTTGTGGGACATATTTTCCCAACTTTTTTTGTGGGACATTATCTCTAAAGTATCAGAAGGGTTAACAGCACAAACATATTTTATTCCAAAAGCCAAGAAAAGATCCTTACCTCTCATATTGATGCTCTGGTGATACTTCACTTGGATAATTCTCTCAAATGCAGTATCAACATCATCCAAGTCAAACAGCTCAAATTCATCATAGCTGTGGTGACTCTGAAAAATGCAAAAAAATACATTAAAAATGAGTATGCCAAAGTCATGCTGCAACTCTGAATGTTCAATCAATACTTTCTTCATATTTTACTTCAACTAGAAAATTTTACTAAAACTTAGCAACAATAAGCAAAGAGGACAATAATCTAAGAGCAAATTTAGATGCATTATCCTAAATGATCAAGCAGAATTCTTTTCTCCTCAGCAATAAACAATTAAAAACTAAAATCTTGATATAAAAAATATATTTCTGCATCATTCACATGATTAATTCTGATGCAAATAAGTAACACACTTGATGTCATAATGCTTGCCTTTCGATTTACCATACATTACAGTCAAGTTCAGTTCAGCTCAATGTACAAATACATCCAAAAACCGTAATATCATAGTGTCATTAGTTTCCCTTATGCACATACAAAATAATTCACATGAACCTGCAACCAAGCATTTAAACATAAGAGAAGGGAAAATATTGAAGAAAAAATATATTGAAACAGAAACTAACCAGTCGAGCAGTTTCACCATAACACCTTCATGAACAACACAAGCTGCTGTCTCCTAGAAAGAACTCTCACAGAAATCTAATGTTAGTCCATATAAGACAAGGAAAAAGCAGTGCTTGGTAATGAACAGTGCTTAATGCAGCATAGAAAACTGTGCTCAATAATGCAAGATGTTTATAACTTGCACAAAATTTTCTAGGATACCACTTTGAGTTGGTAATTAACCCTACATAATAAAAGCTGTTCCATAAATATACATGAATTTTTATTTATGTGTTTGATGTCCTGCACTATTGGAAAGATAGGAGAAAATTTGCATTTTTGCAATTTAGGATCCCAAAAATTTAATTAGGTCACAGATATTAGCATGTTGAAAATACAATTTCAAAACATTATATTTTTAAGTTATCAATGCATATATTTTTAGCATTGTCTTGTTGATAACCAAAGTTGTTGAATTAGTACAAAATAATATTTTTTCATTATTAGCCTTCTTTCCTTCAATTTCAATAATCCACGATGATAGCATTAACCGAATTCAATGAAAAACATCAAGTTTTTCATGTGCAGACCTACTAGTATGTAACAAAGCCTGTAACTATGAACACTTATCAACCACACATATCAGAGCATACATTTAAAATCAGCTCTTCTTTCCCCTTTATGGAAGAACTAGCATTTGTCAAAGGCATAGTAATGACATGAGTTTTGACACTAGATTCAAAAATTCTATTTTTTCTAGATCATTCCTTGAAATAATTTCTATCTTTCATCTCAATCACACATTCATAAAAAACTATCACATTCTAAAGAAAAATTATTTTTTAGGTAAGGAAGACTGACATTTTAAAAGCATAAACATTTTAACTAGAATGAAAAAACTGTTTCATTAAATCTATTTTTTGAATAGTGGAATGAAAATTCCTATTCTTCATTTCTCCAATACTTATGGCTGGATATTTCAAAATATTTTCCTTATTGTTACTGAATCTTATGCATCTATCAAATGGATGGGCAACTATTAAATGTAGGAATTGACATCAACTACCTTTTTCCTATTAGAACAAATATTAAATTGAAGATACCCTTCCTTTAGTGTCAAACACACAAATGCTGTCATCAATCACCAAGCTAAAGCCCCATAATAAATTAAATCAAATAAATTTACAACAATATTTATTTCCAAGCCTCACCTGATACCAGTCATACATAAACATCTGTCCATTTTTGTACACAGGAATTGTAGCATACACAGGGCAGGTGAGCTGACATTTGCCCACAAGGTATGGGTAGGCACCCAAGTGGAGGGGGTCAGGGAATGATAGCAGCACGCAGTCAACTCGGTTGATTGCCCTGCAAAGAAAGTAATCAGCATATCAACCACCACAACTCCTTAGCCAGCTGAGGAATGAGGGCTTCAATTTTCCATGAGGCATAGCTCATCTGACAGGCACAGCTATTTTAATTTTGCTATGCGTGTGCAAACTTGCCCCTGATGGAAGGTTAATATTATTACCTCCAATTATGAATTAAATACCATGCACACCTGAAATTGTGGGTTAGGCACCAACAAAATAAATGAATACTAGTACATATAGAGTACTTTTTGGTGGTGTCTTGAGTAGCACCTAATAGTCCCCAAGTCTTATGCCATTGACAACATTTGTAACAATTTTTTTGTACAAAACTTCTCAAAATTCATCCTTATGCTAAATTTGTATTTTTTACAAACTCTATGACTCTGAGACACGTGTTTATCCTCTTGAAGCCCTAAGCTTCCAAACCTAAATTATTCAGTATCTGAGCTCCTAGAATTTTGAACCTTAAATGTGACATTTAACTCAAGCAATCACAGGTGATCAATTTCTTGGTCAATTTATACTCTTTTATTCTATTCCCTGATCATTCCAATTGATGTGATTCTATTCAGCCTTGTCGTGTGTTTTCTGTTACTTTGACTGTTCTTTCAATTTATGATGAAACATTTTATCCTTATTAATTTTATCTATCAATACAGTTATTATAAAATCACCCTAAATCAATCTTTTTATAGGTGACCATGCTACTTAAAAAAAGAGCAATTGAGTTATTTAATTGTTATTGGTATATTGGTTTAATTATACTGGTATATATATATATATATATCTGATTTAATATTAAAAATCATTGTAGTATTGATACAAATGTATAATTTTAGACTACTCCTATATAACAATTGCTCCATTTTTGAAACTTCATTTCAGCATTTAAAATTCTGAAATGGGCCTCGCTTATTCTACAGTGTCTAACCTCCTTGCATAAAAACTGAATTGCAAGGATTTCTAACTGATGTACCAATTTTTTCTATAACACTTTCAGCTTTGTGTCTCCTCAGTAAATTGAAAATTACCCTACTACTTCAAAACTCTCATAAAAACAGATTAAAACTATAATGCAACTTCATTAACATTTCTTGAGGATAGTTTTAGACAACTAAAATTGTCTTCAAATATATTTGACTATCCACTAGCTAGAGGAGTCATGGATTAGCCTTGAAATGAGTTGGGCAGAAACATGACAAGAACACAAGGTTATGTTATAATCTTCATGCACAAAAATTATGCACTAGATGTTTTTATTCAGTTATTTATGAAAACTCCATATGCTTAAAACACAACCAGCTCAAAAATTTCAAATAAAATAAAATTAAAAATTAAATTATTAATAGATTAAAGCAGAATGCAATTAATTACTGAATACTAATAATAATGAATATTTTTCCAAAATTCTACATATAACCCTATACTAACCAGATGGATTTCAAAATTCAGTTCTAGAAATGTGTTAATGAATAGACTGTCACTGGTGATATGTTGTAAACAAACATCAGAACACTGCAGTTTAGAATTACATTTTTCAGACCACATCAGCCAACACACTAATTAAACAATAAATAGTCCTACCATGATCTTAGGATTCAACTTTTAAAAACCCATGACAGTAAAAGTAACATTTTGAGTAATATCAATGATTTTGAATATTTTACCTGATACTGAGTACACTACAACAAAATGTAATAAATGATGAGTAATTAAATCAGCATTCATTATACCATCTCAATAGCAAAACCAATATTGAAGCTTGAGAAACAGTTTCAACTGTCTTTTACAACAATATGGAGAAATTTCATCATTTTTCCCTACTACCTTAGACACAATAACTTACATTACTTGTGTGTAGAATGCTCAGTCAAGATTAAACACTACCATGAGATAGTTGTCATCATTGCAGCCAAGTCATGTCAACACATTAAAATGTTGACATTAAAATACTACAACATTAAAAACAAAAGCTTACTATTTAGAAAGTTAATCATAGGCAAAAACCTAAACTATATATTTTAACAATTGATCAGCAAATATAGCAAAATGTTCTCCAATTATAATACAGTAATGGTGAAATTACATCTTTGGCATAAAGTGGTCACATACACTCACTAGAGTGCTAATTTATGAAACTACCTGTAATGGTCTGCATTATTACTATAACAAATATTAATAAACTACTACCAAATATATTTAGCAGCTGCATTGTAATTATTAATGTATAGCTTTCATATATTGTTGGTCACAAATTATGAGTTTACTGCGGAGACACTATTCACCCATAAATTGAAATTTAAGAATAAAAAGCAATAAAGTAAATCATCTAAAAAATTTAAAACTTACTTGGAAAGTCTGTCCACATAATCTTTATCAAATTTTTCATCCCAGCCGCAGTCGAGCATGAACGTGAAATCATCCACCGTCAGGAGGTAGCAGTGCGGGGTCTCGCTGCCGGCACCCCAGATGCCCTCAAACTTCACAATAGAACTCATACCTTATGCACAAGAATTCAACACAGGTACACATAAGCTAACTCATACATTATATGCACCTACTCACTATGCATGGAATATATAATTCACTCAACCCCACTTGCAATTATTTGAATTGCCACTCGAGCACACCACTGACTCTCGGAGCATTTCGCGTATGGAGTGGTTGAAATTAGGGCTCTTACGAACACGAGTTACAAATTTAGTTACCCTAAAATACTTACAAACAAACAACAAAAACAAAAACGTATATTTCAGAATTGCTTCAAGCTTAAGGTCACTAATTTGACACCTATGTATATTGAACTCATAAATAACTTTATGTAAATTGATCAATTCATAATTTTCAGCCATTAAATTATGGTGCCATTGAAATTTTAAATTGATTATTTTACCTGGTAATCAAGCATATTTTGCAAGTAATGTGAATGAAAAATTGTAATGAAGCTTGTAAATCCCTACAATATACACGTACAATACGCTGGTATTAAGTTATAGATTCATTTAGGTGAGCCAGGGTTGTTTAAAATAATTCCTCAAGGGAATTACTCCATGCAAATTACAAACAAACCAACTCAGTGTCAAATCAAAAGTTGCATGTTGTTGTGTCCAATCCGGCGTTAATACATCATTTACTTATAGTTTTGTTTGTTGATAATAAAAGCCAGAATACTTGAATATAAGGACTTTTTCTCAAAGTTGAGTAGTTTTGATACTGGCCACCTGATAACAATAGTCTAGAATTTCAATTCTAGTGAGCTATATGTTAAGTAAATGAAAATGGTTCGACAAATCCTCAAGCATTTGTTTTTCGGCACTAGAACATGCCTGCAAGGAGTTCGTACTTTGTCATATCGTCATAGTACAATTTTTCATAGCACTGCAAGTACTGGAAGAAAATCATCATTGTTAAGTTACAAACTTCCTGCTCTGACGTTTGCAACACTAATAACAGTCAAGTTTCCTTCGGTTATGTCAACTGGGCACAACAGTAAGTTGACCATAATTCTATTAAATACTGGTTGCCTTAGTTATAATAAATAGGTAATTTTCGATATTGATGCATTCATTAGCTGTTGATAGCTAATTTTGATATGTTATTTTATGTTTTAACTATTGATAGCTAGATGAACTGGAAGATGTTTTAGACTTTTAACCTGAGTGAAATAAAATATTAATGATCACACATTAACTACATAATGCTGATTATCATGATGTATGTTTTTCCTGTATGATATCATTTACATAAAGTATTAAGCATAATAAAATTTTGTACATAATTTGTATATTATAAGTTGTAGTATATCAAATGCATATAAAGAAAATAGTTTCAAAGAATGTGCCATTGCAAGTTGATAGATCAGATATAATTTTGCATGATTAATTTATAATATTTATTACTTGTGCTGATAATGATGAATGATAAATTTTCAATCTCTTTACAGCTGAATATTGCAGCTCCTACTCAAGCTCTTGTGGAACTGGACCGAATGAACCCACGGACACTAAACACACCGACGGTTCTACACAAAATCTGAAAAACTCTCCTCAGGACCCTAAGAAGATCCTGTCTCCTCTGCAGTATCATGTTACTCAGGAGGCTGGCACTGAAAGAGTTGGTTACACAAAATATTTTTCATTCAGTATTAATAAATTTGGTTAGCCTATAGAAATAATGCAAATATTATCCTACTGAGATAAATTTTTGGGTCCTTGATGGCTTGAGTGAATAAAAAATTATGGTTGTGTGTTAGCTTTTGAGATTTCCTTGCATTATTTTCAGGAATGGTACTGAATGCTGTTAGAAAAAGTTTTTTACTGATAGGCATAATATCTGTCTATAATATTGAACAGCTATGTCTTACCCCTATTACCTCTGATTTTTCTGTTAGAAATGCTCTAAGATTTATGTCTACAGGCTTTCACAGGCAAATACTATGACCACTGGGAGCATGGCATCTACACATGCATGTTGTGTGGAGCAAGTCTTTTTGGGTGAGTCTTTATAGCTGATGTTGTACTTTATGTTGCCCTAAATTAAAGTGCTTGAGCTGTGTTTGAAATAATTAATTGAATTTGCATTTTGTTTTTATTGTTTTTTGATGGTCTAGCAGCAACATAAGCTATTATTATTAAGTTAAGGGTTTTTCTAACTTTAAAATAGTTTAAGACCATAAATAGTGTGATATATCTGTAGCAATATTGATTTGTATCAATAATTAATCGATTATCAATCAGTCGATTTTAAACTTGTTAGAGAACATCATAGTTCTCAAATTTTGAAGTGTCAATAACATGTTTTACATGATAATCCAATAGTTCTTTTGAAACTCTTAAGTTAGTATGGAATGTATTACTCCGATCATTTTGCTTCTACATTAGTTTGCATTGTCAAAGCTATGTGTGAAAAGCATTAGTTTATTAGTTACACAGTTTAGTATTTTTAAAGCACCTCCTTCACACTGCAGGTCAGAATCAAAGTATGACTCTGGAAGCGGATGGCCTTCTTTTCACTCACCGTACACTGCAGCTCAAGGAGACGACCAACACAGTGTGGTGACGTTGAGAGACACGTCTCATGGCATGGTGCGAGACGAGGTCCGGTGCAAAAAGGTGAGCTCATCATGAGCTCCAGCGTGGATCTGTACAGCAAAGACAGCAATAGTTGTTTTGTGAAGAATTATTTATGCGGGAAGGCGGAATGTACGTTGATGTACTTAAAATGAACAGTACAGCATACTACTACTTTAATTATTATTAATGACTACTACTACTACTTCAATTATTATTGGTGACTACTACTAATTCAGTTATTGTTGATGAATACTACTTCAATTTTTATTGATGATGTAGGAAGTGGAATTGTAAGTTGACACTTTAACTACATTGTACACTATCAAAGATCACTATGTACTATTTCAATTGCACAGCTACCCTTTCATTACTTGGTATTTTCAGCTCATCAAACTTGAAATCTGTTTGTCTCTATATTTATTATTTTGAATTGTGTATTGAAATATGTGAATGATGCGTGAACGCAATCTGTTCATCAACTACTGGGATTGCCTAGGTCGTTTTTTCCTTTAGGAACATCCTTACAGATGGGTTATTCAGAATATTATTAAATACATACACATAAAAATGTGACTCTCTTCTCATATGTTGCATTAAAACCTGAAGCCTTAAGGTAGCTATACTAAGGAGTTTGTACATTAGTTGCAATTTAATGCCTTCAAATTAATTTGCATTGTAAATTAAATGAAAAATTTAATGTTGGTAATTACGACCTGCTACATTGTTTCTTTATACACATGTTACTGCTCGACAGAGTCTGAACTTCTTTCATTCTTGCATTGTTTCGCCTCAAGAATTTGCTTTCTTGTGACGTTTTTGTTCAATGCGAAGTGCATTTTTTAGTTCATAACTAATTTCAAATTTCGAAAAATTGGATTTATCAAGTTTATTTATTATAATACCTTAGAAAATTTATGTACAATTGAAGCAATACAAACTCATATTTTTCTTCCGAAAACTTAAGAAATATAAGAGAAAAATAATGAACATGAAACGAGATGAATCTGTGAAACAGTAAACTATGACGGCCAGGTATTTCTTAAGTTTAAACTAAGTACACACACACACACTATCAATTTCTGCATAGTAAATACAGTAACCATTTTTCCAAAATATGTATAAGAGAAGAATTTGCAGCCTTCCACTCTGTCTTAAATATCTAATGACTTCAAAAACCAATGCTGTTACATTACTTCTGTTCCAACTTTATTGGAAATGTACTTTTTTGTTGGTTGTATAAAAAGAGTCCGATTAAAATTCTGTAAAACTTTTACTGAAGACATCTGATGAAACCCTGCTGATAGTTCAGCACACTTGATGTTATGGCTTGAATATTTTTAATAATGCTGTCTTTTGGTGCAGTGTGGAAGCCATCTGGGACACGTGTTCGATGACGGGCCGCCTCCTTCTGGCCTCCGCTACTGCATCAATTCAGCAGCCTTGAACTTCAAGAAACACGAGAAGTAATCTCTTCTCCGCAGCAACTAGGAGCTGTTCTCCACTGCAACCAAAAGCTGTTCTTTGCAGCAACCAAGAGCTGTTTTTTATAGCAACCAAGAGCTGTTCTCCGTAGCAACCAAAAGCTGTTCACTGATACCAAAAGCTGTTCTTTGCAGCAACCAAAAGCTGTTTTTTATAGCAATAAAGAGCTGTTCGTAGCAACCAAAAGCTGTTCTTTGCAGCAACCGAGAGCTGTTCTTTGCAGCAACCGAGAGCTGTTCTCTGCAGCAACCGAGAGCTGTTCTCTGCAGCAATAAAGAGCTGTTTATTTGCTAGTTCTCGTGGGAATGCAATTAGTTGTTGCAAGTTCAGGGAAATTCACGGTTGCGGTGAGTTCATTGGTGCATGCTCTTGGTACAGTAGGTCACAGTCGTAATGTATGTGCAATGAATAAATTCATCAATTAGTTTTGTGAAAAATTAATTACTTCTGAGCAGTTCGTAGTACAATTTAAAAAATTGAAACTAATTTATTATTACAATTGACGTATTGATACACTTGAGAATATGCAGCCTAAGAATTACGAGATCTGACAGTACATATTTAATTACTTTCACGTTTATTTATATGGAATACTGCGCGGGGCTATGTTCTCTGTGAGAAAGTCTAGGCAGATTTCCATTTTCCGACCTCGAGTCGAGTTCGAGAAATGTAGAAATACTTTTCTCTATCCTTGAAGAACACAGTTATTTATTCCAGTGGAAATGACATACATATACCTGCACCACTACAGTATTAATATTCAACTACATGTTAGTACCAGCGATACAGCTTTAATTTCATCGTAACCTGGACTGTCAATATGGATTCGGAATCTGATTCGATAGAGCAATTTGCGGTCTATTTTGTCTGCCGTATTTTTGAGTAGAAAATATTTGAGCACAAATATTACAACTGTGGAATAACGATATGTTTTAACCCCATTGACATTTTGTTGCAAATAATATAAAGAGTTAACTTTATATCAGATACTATGGCTGCCGCGTTGCCATTATCTGAGCCTTGGAGACTGGAAATTAACGTGTGTGAATAAAGTGCTGTACATTATTTTAGATTATTCGATAATATGAGAGTGTTGTTATTGAAGACAGTTTAGTGGCAGCCCACTACAACTCTCAAGCTTATAGACCAGGTTCTCCGTTTATTTATTTTTATAGTAGAGTATGATGGAGCATAGTTCTGTTCTCGTGTGTGTGTTACACAATGTATTCTTAGTTGTGGGTCTTAATTTTGCTGGCGGTTGCGGTGAAGGAGACTGAACTGCAACTTATTTTTGGTCTTGATATTCTTGGTGAGGTTAAGCCCTTTAGGCTGTCATGACGATATTAATAAGTGTCTGTTCTCGTTCGTCAACACACATTGTTGAATCACAATTGTTATAGTTGAATAACCACCCAGCTGCTACGGAAGTTGAACACTGAATAATTATATGCATTTACTCATATAGAGATTATACGATTTTTATCTCTGAGTACATTATTTATCTTTGAACATATTATTTATTTCTTGACACTCGTAATTTTGTTACAAACAATTTACAAATTTTAAAAATGCTTTATCTTTGTACGGCTTTCTCATTCCCTTGGTTCTTCTTGTGCGCAGAAAATATTTAGAGATGAGATTATTTCTTATTCCCTGGTTGCTCTAAAGTAGGCGAGTTTAGATTTAAAAGCTCCGTACTTATTTGTTACATAAATATGCATGAACTCAAACTTGAAACGTGTGATGAGTCAACGTGTACCAAAAATACGCAGGATGTAAAGTATTGATATAGCATGTAAATACACTTGCGGGTTACGGGCTTTGCGGGCTACTACCGATTGATTTGAATTGTTTTACCCCTTCATATTTTTTTGTGAAGCTGTCACGTCATTTACAATGCCAAAGTAGCTGTTTTTTGATGAGAAATATGGCTTGGTTGAGCTGATTTTTATTCGCGAAATCGAAATTATGAAGAAAAATATCACGCAAACCAAGGACATCAGGAAGATGGTAATCCTTTGTCATCTTTTGAAATTATTTCTTTTCTGTTTGATGATACAGATAGAATGCATTTGCATTAATTTATACTACATCACGGTGTGGGCCACCACACTTGTGTGCTGCTGAATTCGCAATCAGCAGCACTTGTTGCTAGGATGTAGCAAGTTTTGTAATTAAATTTGTTAAAGTTTATGATAAATCTGTGATAGAAGTAAAGTTTTTTAAATTAGCCCTGATATCATCTACGTGAAGCCTGTAAAAAGGGACCTGTGACACCCCTTGGTCCCGTAGTCACTGATTTGAATTACGTTGAATTCTCTTCATGGTGGAAATTCCAATCCAATTTTACTTTAAATATGCAGGCATTCAAGAGTGTGAGAGGTACAGCACACATGTTTCATCAGTTCATGAAGTTGGAGAAGGTTTTGAAACTTTTCTTTAATACTTTTATTCCGGCTGTAGCTTCTGAAATTGGAATTTGAAGCGCATGTAATTGATGTCTTACGTTTGTAAATACAAAGAACTTATTTCGTAGGCATAGCGTTAGATAATTAAGCAATTGTGAGGTGATGGATCACCAGTTTCATACAACGAAGCCACACACGAACAGTCTGGTCTGCCTGTTGCGTGACAAACACGAGAACAGTCTGGTCTGCCTGTTGCGTGACAAACACGAGAACAGTCTGGTCTGCCTGTTGCGTGACAAACACGAGAACAGTCTGGTCTGCCTGTTGCGTGACAAACACGAGAACAGTCTAGTCTGCCTGTTGCGTGACAAACACGAGAACAGTCTGGTCTGCCTGTTGCGTGACAAACACGAGAACAGTCTGGTTTGCCTGTTGCGTGACAAACACGAGAACAGTCTGGTCTGCCTGTTGTGTGACAAACACAAGAACAGTCTGGTCTGCCTATTGCGTGACGAACACGAGAACAGTCTGGTCTGCCTGTTGAATAACGGGCACCTTTATACAAGCAAGAAACCTGACACTTCGTGAAATTCACAAAGTACATACAGGTAGACTTTTCAGTACGCTCTGTCTGCGTGGGTGTTACATATCAGAGCCAAATACACAGTCAAAGCTGAGAATTCCATTTGCGAGTTGAAAATCAAAACGAATTACATATAGTATAAAGTTTCACAGTAGTTTAGTTCGCTATTACCTTATTAATCTGCAATCAATGACCATAAACTGCAACTTGAGACCTTTTATGTGTATATAAACTCCTGATAATTTTGTGCAAATTAAAACTAGCGAGACGTGCCAGCTAACACGCATTGACTTCCTTGTCAGAAAACAAAACCCCCGCAATGTTGCGATGTCTTGTTTTTGTGTACGGCACCTTGAAGGTGGGCGAACCCAACCATCATTGGTTGTCAAACGCAGCCAATGGCTACAACAGACTTGTGGGGACTGCCCGCACTGTCGACAAGTTCCCTCTGGTAATAGCATCACGCTACAACATTCCGTACCTGCTTAATGCTCCCGGCATCGGAAAGGTAAGATGCAATGCACAATTGAAGGGTGGATAGCACTAGTGGACTACTTGCATTTTTTCCCGTGGTAAATATAGTATATTTTCCACGAGAAAGAATGCAATTAGTCCACTCCCGTGCTGTCGCTAACACAGCGCAGACAGAGGCGATTACGATCCACTAGTGCTGTCCACCCTTCAATTGATCGTATGATTGAGGTGGTTATATGAAGGAAAAGATGTACTGAGCGACGTTAATATGAATAGAGTGATGGTGTCGGGTAGAAAGCTCACTGAATGAAAGGTGCAAGTTGTGCTGTACATTATTTATGCAGCCTGATGAAGACTAGTCCCGCACCTTGTATTTGCATGTTGAGCTGTGCGGGTACAGAAGGAAGTGCCCTAACATGACAGCAGAGGTGGAAGTTCTATTACCCTGTCTAGCAAACTTGTAAGCCTTGCCTAAGTCCGCCACACAATGAGAATCAATAAGTGTGTGTTGGCCGGTGGAAAGGGATTGGGTGTGTACGCCAGAATGATCAGTCTCATCTCCTTCATTGAAGGATGTTGCTTAAGTGCGGTATACGAAGCACAGTTGTTATGATGATATTCTACATCGCAAAATAGTTTCTTGAAGAAACTATTATAATTTTTAGGTAGAGGAGTCTACAAGTCATCGGACGTGCGTTTATTGATTGTTATTCACAATTTGTAAGGATCATCTTCAATATTTTTACTAAGTGCTTCAATGCTTCGGTTGTGCTCTTCAACCTTGCGTAGAGTTAAAATATTATTCACTTTTTTTGGAATGCGTTTTAGTGAATAGTTTCTTATGATTTCTAAGATTGTCCTAGCGTCTTAATTGAAAATCGGCGTTATTATCCTTGAGAATATTAGTATTAATAAATACAAGTGTCACGATTGTCGCTCTGTGATTGTAGGCTGCAACAAGAGTATAGATTTGCGTAAAATATATTTACGCAATATTTAGGATGAACCTCAAATTTAAGTGTTTTAAAAAACTTGCATTCCAAAAGATACCCAATTAAATGCAATTGCATTGTACTCTAATTATGTACCTCAATGCAATTTTAATACTTAGTTGCGTGATCTTCCAAAATGTTCTGTGATAAGTTCATAATAAGTTTTTTTTATTTGAAATAATTTATTTTTCAGAATGTGGAAGGCGAAGTGTATGAAGTCGATGAGCAGATGCTTGCCAAGCTGGACATACTTGAAGATCATCCTAAGTACTACAAACGAGAAGTTAGTTTTCTGATCAACAATTTATCCTTACCTTATAACTTGTATTCAATTCCTCTGCTATGGAGCTATTTTCTCACATATTACTCGTAATTTTAGAAGAAGCGCATCCCATGATATTCGAATTCTTATTTAATACGTAATGGTAATTCGTATCATATTCGTACTACCGTTTCCATGAACAAAGAGATTTTACAGAAACAACTTATGTACTTCTTTTTCCTTATCGAAAGGAATACAAATTTTGATCATAATGGCTAGTAGCTGATAGTTTCATCCAAATTGGGATTCCACCGTGACAGATTTTGCACGAAACTCAATCTAGATTAGCGTTTTCCTCACGGCACAAAATGACGCGTTCAAAGGAAATTTTCTTTTTTTTCCAGATCCGCCAAGTGACTCTAGTAGCCTCTGCAACAAACCCCAGTTCTACCCCTGCAACCAACCCCAGTTCTACCACCGACTCGACTCCACCCGCACCGGGCACAGAACTTGACGTGTGGGTGTACCTTCTACACAGCTTCAAGCCCGCCATGCTCGAGCTGCCCATGCTACTCAGCTACTCAGCCAAGGGGGACCACGGACTGGAGTATGTGGCCAGGTACCTCAGAGAGAATCCCGGTCAAGAATATTGGACTGATGTCAAGTTACCAAACCCATAAAAACTGTTCACAGTGCTTCCACCTCCTGCATTGATGCTGGCGCGGGAACTAATCATGTGATTCTGTTGGTTCTGTTACAACTTTTTACTTCGCCTCAGTTACGTCGCTAATATCCTTTTGCTCTATCGCTACAAAGGGAAGTCTATCTCGTGGTTGCATTCTAGTAATTAATTCGTCTTACGTTGGAATCTCTAACATATAATGGGGAAACATAGGGTAATACATTGGCTGGTTTGGTATGATGATGAAATGCTGTAACATGTGTCAGACACGCATACAAGAGAAGGGGCATGAAATATTACAAACTGGAAAACGCATGCGGAAAATATCTATAAAAATAATAACAGTGAGTCAAATATTCTTCTACTTTTCAATTGTTGTTAAACTAAACCACAAAGAAATGAACTCCGAAGAATATTTTAAAGTTGATTTCATTTTACAAGTTGTTAAAACGAAAAAAGAACAGGAAGTTAGTGTATGTGCATGAACTCTGGCAAAATGTGTTATTCCTGTACTGTTAAAATGAAACTTTTCTGCGAATATCACTCAAAAAGCAGAAACATGTCAGGAAGAGTGACTGGAGGCTGGTGTAGAGTGGCATGTGTGACTAACGCTATGCTGCATTCCTAGTATGAAGGATGTGGCCACCACGCTGTGATGCAATGTCTTCTATACATGCATGAGCGAAAGAAAGTAATTTAGTTACATGGTTGTACACCAAACATATGAAAATGTGTTAGAGCATTTAAAGAGGAAATTGCATGCGTAAAAAGGTCTACATTACAGTTCGCGGTCCTTTATGAGTGTGTGTAGATTTCCACAGTTTTTTCACAGAAACTGACAGTCTTGTTGTGTTTGCAAGCCACGGCTTGCTGCGTTGTTGGTTTTAGGTTATATTCTGTTGTTTTATTTAGCGATGTGTTGAATTATTGTCTAGTTTTAGCATTTTTTTAGGTGTGATTTGAGACTCTATACGTTCTTTAGACTTTGTATGCATTTTGGCGCGTATTATCATCGTACTCTCGGTTGTGAAAAACTCAATATCAATTTCTATGACGGAAAACATTCTAGGGTTTACCTAGTTAAGTTTATAAAACTTTCTGTTTACTTTCCCAAATATCCTAGCGTAATCCTACCTCATTATTTTATCGTACCCATACTTGCTTACATGAGTGATGCTACAATTCACTTCGATAGAAGTCATCAAAATCTTTGCTTTTGGATTATTTTTTTACAGTGAGGATGACATTAGTGACCCCGAAGACATCATGTGACGCAACAGCGCATCTAGATGCTCATCTCTACATCAAGGATACGGTGACATGGCTTATTTAATACATTGTTTAATATTAAAATCTGTACGCCATTTACGGAAGATGTTTGAATTCATGATGAACATACTGTGCAAGATATATATAGTATATTTATACATTCAAGGGGCATATACTCGCTTCCATATGTTCACTAGTGAAACTTGTAAACGGTACGAATGAAAAATATTCGTACTTTTAGTACGGAAAATACGTTTTTGGTAAAGGCCAAATTCTTTCGTGTAGAACGTTCTTGCTGCTCAATTAGCTTGCGTAATCCAAAATTTCGTTGAAATGAAAAGAAAAATACAGCCTTTGGGTTTGAAATGTAAGATTAAAAAGTCATGCGAGATTCGAAATATTTAGAGCTGAACGCGTTATAAAGAGCAAAAATAAATAAGGGAACTGTTCGGAATTATTCAGTGTTTTAGAATTAGAAGCCGCCGTTGATTGTAAATATTAAGAAACGTACATTCGCAACAACTAATTTTCCAAGTGCCTTTAATTTTTTGTAAACAAAGACGAGGTCGTCTCTCTCGATCACTTTAAGTGTGAGTCCCAGCACTGCGTTCTGAATGCAATGCTTCGTATTATCCTTGATTCTAATATTTTCTTTCCAAGCGGAGGGCCTATATACATTTCCTCTAGCATGTAATGATCTTTATTCGGCTTTTGACGATTAGATTTGATGAAATAGAACAAATATTTTTCTATGACTGACAACTTTCGAGGCTTCTTGAGATGTTGAAGTTCCGTGCCAATGAAATGTTTCATGTTTGTAGCATTCCAATATAGACTAGCTTATTTCATCGTTTCGGGCTGACCTTCATGACTCTGAGCTACATACTGCAAAGCAGTCATCAGTCACGTTCTACAAACTTGTGGACTAGCGACTTTTAGGCCCGAATTCTCGAGCATGAATTACAGGTATCTACTGCATAGAGTTCTTCCATTACATTGAACGGAATTATTGTCGTGGGGATTTGAAACACGTATTCTCTAACGTAGGTTGCAGCTTAATATTACAAGTTGATTTCTGTTTGAGATTTGCAAATTTCTTATACACTAGTTACGTGAAACACATATCCTAAGACTCCTTGTGCCACTGGGTAGAAGATACTTTTAGTTTTCAAGTAGCAAAACTTGCTTGAACATATACATTTTATGATTGGTTTGACCAACATAATAACCATGTATTTGAGATATGCACGTTGCGTGCAGATTTAATATGTGCTGTAACCGGAGAAACAACGTTTATGTGGTCGAGGTAAATAATCTTCTTCAGTTTTATATATTTATTTCGTACAAAACTTAAATTATGTAAATCGATCAATATTCGTTCAACATTGCAATGCGTTTCAGAGAACGCATATTATTTTCGGAGATAAAACCGTTTCGCATTCTATTTTATACTTAGTATTTTTCTTGTTGATATGTTATGGGTAAACTTATGTGGAATATTATTGTTATTATTTGTTGCAAAGTTTTGAACTTTATTCTGTTGGGAGCTTTTAATGATCGTTTATCATCGAGTATTTGATCCATCGAGAAAATGAACAATTGTTTTGTAAAGTCTTTAGTGCGTAATGTTTTGGACTGTCACAGTGCTGGTCGGCAGGTTATGTGTACAACATCCTCTCCACTTGTACATTTCTGTCCTGCTGTGTACTAACAAAATTTTTTTAAATGAGGATTTTTATGTCGAAGGAAGACGATACAAACCATGAAAACAAGTGCATCGTTTTCATGATGAACTTGACGGCCTTCACGTTCACACTTTACACAACTCGTTAGTAAAAAAATAGATTAAAGCTCTTTTTAGGAAAACAGCGACTCATTCAACTCAGAAATTCTGTGGGACCTGTCCATTATAAACTTCGTAAGAAACTTTAGCTTCGTATCCGTTCCCTCTGTCAACAAACTGCACAATTTGGAGTCGACCGTCTGGTAAAAGCACCCTGTACTCGCCGCGTGTCACTGTGCCGTCTGATGACTCAGCGTGGCTGTAGATGTTGCCACTGTCCAGGTCTTGGACATCCCAATCGAAGTCGTAAGGCATACCCATCATGGCGGACGGTGGTCCAGCCTGCCAGGAGGGGTTTAAATGCATAAGAATCTTGCTAAATACTAAAATGCTAGCAGCCGTGGGTCGCGTAAAGGTTTTTTTGACTTGATGTTTCCCGCTAAAATTGCTGCTATCGAAATACGACACAAGTCAAGCTTTCCTAATCATAAGGATTAAAAGCTGATAAATCATTGGTTTAAAGAAATTTCACGTACGAATTTTCTCTGCTCGGAGGTCAGGTATTTACTACGTTGAAGAGTCAATCATTTGAACCACCAAACGCACATCTAGCTCCATTCTGCCTCCTCCCATTAACATTGACACGCACTCCATAATTGGAGGACACTCACGTCATCTACCCCCACTGTCGGAAAGGGAAACTCACCACTGAGGTACAACTACTACTCGAGTGTCTCACGAAATCCATGTGACTGTTTCTATGCTATTCACGGACTGTAATCTGATTATTGTGTTGTTTCAACGTCTATCAACAAGTTAATGTTTTCCCGTGTCAATCTGTTATATTATTTGACTTCGAATTTATACGAGAGAAGCTTGATTAGCTAAAATTTATCGCTTGGAAGAAATGGAAGTTACGGTAGTCAAAGCGAGGCTGCGCATGACAAGCAACAGCACAAGGAGTGTGATTCGTTTTCCATTACTGACAGTCGTTGAAATCAGAAAATAGGAAGCGGGTAACATTCTTTCTATTTCTTCATCTAAAAAAGTTACAATGTAGAACAAATCCTATCAAAGTCAGTTCTTTGTATGCGAGAAGAAGCTCACATCCCTGTTCAGTTCAGATGATTTCCAAGCTTGCTCAGAGAGACACTCTCTTCTGCATGAGAGCTTTTTTCTTAATAAAACTGTTCATGAGCAGCACAAGAAGAATATTGAAACGACTGTATGACTTGAACGTAGAATTGAAACTACGAAAGAGTAACAAGATTTAGCTGTCCATTTTAGAATTTTTGCAGAATTTCAGGACTACACAGGAGCCGAAATGAGCTTTATTTGTGTGTGGCAATCTGTGGGTTAGGACTGCATCTAGCGTCTTAGAATGTACGATCTAGCCATTTTTAATTTAAGGTACAATACTTTAAATACATTAATATAAATTAGATACAAATACACTAAAACGTGCTCTGAAACTACAGGAAAGGTATTTCACTATATCAAATGCAAATAGTGACCAAAATATGTGAATAGATTTTATAAAGTGTAGTACACTTCAGATCACTGAATTTAAAAAATAAGATATTCCTTCATGAGCAGTCTAAAAAACTCAAAATTTTTGTTGTGAATGTTTGAAAACATTTGTCTCCACTATTCCCTGAATTATGGGTTCACAGAAGAAAAAAAGTGATAGAGTTATTATATTTATTTACAAATCTTGATTAATCGAAAAACTAACTCCGCCTAAAATTATTATTATTATTATTACTATAGTCCTTGTTTAGCCACAATTTTGAGCCTAGAAGTGCGAAGTAATATAGCTATGTCCCGTCTGATGAATAATAATGACATTCACCTGGTTATGCTCTGGTTAGCATGAGCAATCGATCGTTTTCTCAACTGCCAGACATGCGATATGAAGAGACCTCTAAGAGTGAAATGATACTAGACGTAAGTTGCGGACTACTAGTATGTGCTCCGGGGAAATGAAAACCGAGAAGAGCATTCCTTCTTAAACTTTTATGTACTGATTGTAACTGTCGGTACTGCTACCAACAGTCGCGTTCCCTGTAAGTTAAGTTAACTACCCCTGCATGTTGTAAACATAAGGGCAGTAAGAGGTACCTATCGTAAACAAAAGATTACGTCAAGTTTCATCAGCCGGTGAGACTCCGGCGGATGATGAAGCTAAGTGAGCGACTCTTACCGGTGTTGGAGCCGGTGGACGAGGAGCTGGTGGTGTAGGAAGGCCGTCTGTTGGTTGGAGGGAAATATTGGGGAAGACGATGCTGCCCTCTCTGTCATCGCTGC
>VCRD01001384.1:78137-140866 GCA_006783055.1 Trinorchestia longiramus
AGCCACAATTTGGTTTTGTGAGGAGAGGTCTGTGGGTCGGATTGGAGGCACAGTGGGGAATTGAGGAGTAGGTGGTCGTGACTGCGGCGTGGGGAGTCGCGTAGGGAGTACTGCTGCTGGAGGTTGTTGGGGAGTGTCGTAGAGCTGGGAAGGAGTTCTGGAGTTCGACTGGGACGAGACTGGGCTGAGCAATACCAGCGCCTTGTGGACAATGACAAGGTGGTCTCAATATCTCCAAATAAAATGCGAATCCCTAATCAATGAAGAACAAATGGAACTGTAGTATACCGTCAAATATAAATTCAGTGATCAATCCATGGTCCTAAATGTATGTATGGATAAGTAATGAACTCGTTGGTATCATTCTGGGTAACAATTAGAAAATTATTTAATAATGTACTGCAAAATTTGCTAACGTATGATTTATTCACTTAACAACAGATTACTGAGTAGAAATTTTAGTATATGTTTATGCTGTTTGATCTAAATAGGAAAAACGATCATGTTTCCTACTAAAAAATCTGGTTCAAAATCTTTAAGTACATGTGAGACCTCGAGTACAGGGTAGACCAATAAGTCTACTACTAATCAGTGGAGTATTACTGCCGAGTCTTAGGGAGTGTCAGTTATCAATAACTTCAGGCCATCAATGAAAAGAATACGTTAGTTAAATAGCTAATTGGAGGAAGTGTGATTGTAAGTCAATCTCTCAATAGATATTACAGCTAGGTTAACACAAGTAAAATCAAATTATCATACAATAAAATTTCATCACCTTCCAATAGCAGAAGCGGGTCTGTATAAATATTCGAGACAGGCAAGTTTGAGAATAAATATAGCAAATGTACCCTCAAGACAGATGCACCGAAAAATTCTATATAAATACATAATTAAGAAATAATTCTTACTTACCGCCAACAGGGGCCATAGGCAGAACCGTGAAGTAAATTTAAACATTTTTTTATATCTCAACTTCTGTACGGTTGCACACTCTGTTGGCTCTTGAATGCTTCCCTTTACTTCTCCGCTGATGTTTAAAGTATCTAAAGACTACACTTCAAGCCTTATTGATTATATTATGCAACTATGTCGTCGATAGGCTACAAGACTGGACTTTACGATTGAAATGTTCTCTTTATATTATTTGAGCAACAACAGAGCTTAAATACAGCTTCAGTTCGTACCCCCGTGACTAGGGTTCGAGATAGAGAAGACGGAGAGGTCGGTGCGTTTGATCGAGACACGTCTGAAAAAATGAGGTGAACCCAAGCTTTCAGTCCCATATTCTGGTGTTATTTCCTTCAACTATTTTACAAGACTTTTGCGTAATTTTTTTAGGTTTTGACAATACTGTATAGTAATTTGTACTTGCAATACTTTGCAATGTTTTTACAACTAATGAACTCGTGTGAAATGATCAGTTTTGCTCAGAGAACCATTCCACTTGAAAGAGCTAAACCTCAAAAATACAGCCCACCAAAAACTGTAGTATAAAGTCTATTCTTTTTACATTCGCAAGTTGTAATCTTACACAAAATTGCACACGTTTCGGGGTTTTTAATCTCATCTTCCAATCTAAAAGCAAGACTTTTAAGTGCAGGTGAGGAACCAAAAATAACGGTCAAAAATAAATAATGAGAAACTTCAAGACATCCAAAGCTATAAACTTTCCCGTTAAAATTGCCGCTACTTGGAACCAGCGGCCAGAAAATATAGTTTCTGCTGGCACTATGAACACATTCAAGAATCGTCTCGATATATATTGGATTACAAACCCCTAGTATCATCGCGTACTAATTCTATGTCCCTAACTCCTTGAGCCAGTGTCAAATTGTGATACAAGTACGTGACTGAAAGGCCTGTGCGTGAGTGAAGTGCGTGTACGTGACTGAATTGGCTTACGTGATTGTAGTGTACGTGCATGATTGATGTCTTTACTTTAGATGGCATGGGACTTGGGTGAGAACCCAAGAATGGACCAAGCGGCTCGTTTCTATTGCCTTATTCTATTATATTTTATGGATGTAGCCCAATTGGTAACATGGTTGTCTCTGAAGGTGGTTCAGTTACCCATAAACTTTATCCAGAGTGGACCACTGATTTTGACCGTCGTGTGTCAAAACGTGAAGTCGTTGAAGCTAAACAATGCCGAAAAGTATAGAGAAACTTTAAAATCTTTGCAAGTGATCATTGTCTTCGAAACAAGGTTTTCTCTCAAAGGTTTGATTATAATACATTGTGTTCTAGAAACATTTCTTCAACATCTATTTTACCAGATTGCATTATTCTCTGTATTGAATTAAATGCGATTACAAAATTGAGCATTAAAATTCATCACAGTGAAATTTATGGATTTATCGTTTTTAAGATATGCCGAGTGACAGTACGCAATAATTGCAATGCATAAAAAGAATATAATTTTAATTTCTAGCGAACTTTCTGTTCGTACGATCATTTTTTTAAAATTACGAGCAGCTGTAGATCTGGTGGGATTGATTTGGCGTTGATTGCATTTCTATCACAAATAATATTTATTACAAAAGAAAGAATGCTCTTTTCTTCATGATATTTGAAAGTTCCTTGCAGACTGTCTTATAGAAACGCAAGAAAAAAGGAACGCTTAATATTTTTCGTCGACGAGGTCTACGTTTATTTGAAGTTGGTTTATTTTTCGTTCATTTGAAGTTGGTTAGACGGGGTGATAGTCCTGTTATAGAGAAGACTTAATGGTTGCAGTGGCAACGGAGTTCACAATGAGCCTCTCAAAGCAAGCACTTAATTTATTCAAATCTATTAGAAGTCTTTAGAATGTTCCAACAAAAAGGAATTCATGAGGAGCATAAAGAAAACTTTCGCTGCTCCGAGTACACTTCAATTCTTAGAAGTCCGGGATTTTGTCCAGCTCCAACCTTTTAATTCACTCGCCATATCCGCCACTTGAATCTAAGTTATTTAAAGACTTGCAACTTTGTAAATTTACGGTATAGCTTTCAGCTGGACCATGATGTTCGAGACGTTATGACAGGATGCTTGTATGATAACACACAACTGTCAAAATAATGCTTTGGTGTACGCAGATGTTGGGGAATTGTCGCTAGATGTTTCTCTTTAAAATCATATTGATATTTAATTTAGCATAAAAAATTAAATACAATTATTTCGGAGTAGACCTGGTAGTCATACGAGAGTTGCTTTAAGTTTTGCTTAAAAATAACGTACAGCTTGAGCTGATATTGTGTTTCGATGAAACAAATTCGTTGATCAAATTTAGACTACTGAGAAACACAGACGAAATAAACTAGCATGACATGAAGCTATGTGACTGAAATTGGCAAATTAAACCTCACAAAAATATCATTTGATGTTGTTCTAAAAATACTGAAGAGCATCACCAGTACAAGCGTAACCCAAATGAGAATATTCCTAAATGCTGTATAATTTTTGAGGATATCGCTTTCACGTTCTTTAACAATGTCCTCTGCACGACATTGATTTCCATATCGTCTCACTTGATTCATTGTAATTTTACAACTGCATCGTGTTTTGTGTTTTATAACATTTTTGGCAGCTTAGTTGCTAGATTAAACATACAACTATTTTAGTAAAATTAGAGGTAGACGTACTCAATATTTTGAAAAAGTGGAGTATACATGTGATATTTTTGTGATCCTCATACGCATAAACTCATCACTGTAAGGGTATTTTTGTAACCAAAATCTGCATGAATTCGAGTAAAGCAGATCAATAAACAACTCGTTTATAAAATTTGGGAACCAAGGATCTGGTCAAAAAAACAGCTCTACTGAACAAGACAATACTGGACCATTGATGTTTTTTTTAAAGTGAACTTAAGTTACTGAGCATCTGGTGTATACTACTACCTCTGGTCGAAAACAGTTGGTGCACAGTTGGGAAAACATTCCAACTGTTAGTGTTTTTATACCACTTCATTGTCTGGTTGTGATAAAAATTAGCCTCGAGTGTGCCAAAACTAGTACATACACTTTTTATTCAGATCCTATTAATTAAAAAATAATACGATCGTGTCTACCAAAGGATACTGAAGATTTTTTCAGACCACTCACTGTAACAACAGGAAGATTAAAAACGAAAAAAAAAACAATGTAAAAGCTAATTAAAGGCGTAAAAAGTACGAATTAACAGCCAAAGAACGCACAGCCATCTTACAAACCTTGCTAGAAAATTTTAAATATCGTCCTGAAAGATTGAATAAACTTAAATGTTAATGCATCTTCTTATATGAAATTAATTGCTTATCTTTGCTTTTGTACTTTTTTAAAGTATAGTACATGATGGCGAAAGTATACGAGTTAAACTTTTATACATTTTATCCTTTTTCACGAACAGTTTCTGACTAACGTCAGCACAAACGTTCTCTCATCAAAGGGTGTAGTACATTAAAAATGTGGCACTGATAATAACCATGCATGTTGCTTTTAAAAATAGGTCGTCAAACATTTATTTGATGAAGAACTTTTTAAAATCTACTTTGGTTAAAAAGAAAGAGTTCCGATGACAATGACGGACGTTATTAAATCAGGGTTCAATACATCAAAAATTTACATATTTTTGTATGTACGTATAAGCATTCCATTTACGCATAAAACCAATGCATATTCAGTGCGCAAATGAAATAAGATGGTCATGACTCCAGTCTTACTCCTCCGTGACGACTTCAGCGAAATTAATGATGCCAACTAATTGGAACGTTAGTTCCATTAGCCTGAAAATATTACTCCTGCATTATTTAGACAAAAATTTCATGTGCCTGAAATATACACCAGCATCTTTCATTCTCGGTTGATTTCTCGTCCCAGGAGGTCATCTGTTGGCACAAACAAGGATAAAATATCTTCGTTACATTCTTGAGATCACGCAGCCCTTCTAGAAGTGAGGAATTTGCGTGAAAGTTTTCGAGTTAAGGTGAGTAATTGCATGCTAGGTGCTTGTGCCTAGTTTTTAGCGGATGATCAATCCACAGTAATTACTAAAGACCAAGTGGGTCTGGGAAACCTGTTTTTTTCTGGCGGCATGGAAGACGTAGTGACTTGTGCAGCAAATGGTTAGGGCAATTCTTCTCGGTCGTTAGTCATCTAACATGTTCTCAACTACTGCATCATTTAGTCTAATAAATGAGGTAGTTCTAAAAACCTGTATTTCTTCTAAAAGTTGTTTTAAAAGTGACTAACAAGCGTAGTATTAGTGTTATTATATAGACTCTAAGAACTATCCTCGGATCGACTAGACACCAAAAGAGAAGCACTTACAAAAATCATTTATTTGAAAACATTATTCTAACATTCATAACTTGAAATCAATAAATTTTTTACAATGTTCAGACAATGTAATACCTTTGGGACAAATTTTAGCTCGTGTCTTTCTATTGAAAGGAGTATTATTATTATATTCCTGGCTGAACCACGGCAGTCTATTTAAAGTAATAGTATACGAGTGCTGCTCGATGGAGGCACAGAGCGAGAGAACGAGTAAGATTAACTTGGTTTGGTGCGTTTAGCTGGTTAGAAAGTACTACTGCATGCCTATTTTAGCAAAAAATCGTGAAATTCTTCAATCTCTCATGAAATGTGAGATTTATCTAATAAATAAAATGATGAAATTGACATTTTTAGACATGAAGCTATGATTTGTATACGAAATTTTATGAGAAATATTTCAATGAAGTATCTACATATTAAAAAGTCTGAAATTATCTATATGAAATTGTTTCAATACCTGCAAATTCCTGAAGTGCAAACAGAATCCAAAGGGATTTAGTTTTCACTTGTTTTTCTATGTTAAATTTGAAGTCTCCTTTACCAGATAATTACTACAAGGTAAATCATAAAATTTGTATACAATAAAAATATCGGAATAATACTGAACAAATTTTCCCGTTTCACTAAAAAGTGAGATGACACGAGTTTAGCTCAGAATTGTTGGATTTTAAAAGTCAAACCAAGAAAATTAAAATAAACAGGTTTTTAAAATTATACCTCAATACCCACTTAAAGCCCATTTAGCTGAAGCTGGGCTTACATGCAAGTGTTTCACAAGATTTTTATTTTCTCAGTACATGATTCATGCAACAAAGTGTTAAATTTTGTCTGAAATTTAAAACTAGTTTGGCTCACCAACTATCACTAACAAAAATAATTGCGTTCCAAAGTTTATACAAAATACTTTTGAAAGTTTTACATTCTGAACACTATGACGATCCAGTCTAACTTGGGCTTAAAAATTGAAAACGAGCGGACAAGTTCCCTTCCCCAAGCGGCAGTTGCGAGAACAGCAAGACTAAAAATACATTTTTCTCGGTATGTTTTGTGTCTGCAAAACCGAGAAACTTTCAGGAGCACAATTCTAACCTCACCTTTAACACCCAGTCAATGCTCAGAATTTGAGTTTATGAGCGTAGAAAAATGAAAATAAATCAGCAAATTTAGGTCAGAAAGGAAATTAATTTATATTAAAATCGTGATTGTACGCAGATATAGGAGCCAATCAGGTATTCTTTACATGCACTTCTTTCTAAGAATAACTTCTATGCTCGTCATATTCCACGATATTTCCATATGCAGGACGCTAGCAGTTAGAAAAAGCAACACTTGTCAGTGGAAATGAGCGGTCTAGCTCCGGGGTGGCGAATCTTTCTTTGAGTAAAGGCCGCATTGACAACGTCCACTCAAAAAAGCCTCTAACAATAGATTTGCATGGTCCTATCCAACAGATATTTTACAGCTATTGTGACAATTACATTTATAATTTCCATTAAAATGTAAAATACACTACATAGAAAACATGAGAAAACGAAGCAAGTGTAATTTTAAATACTTTCATAAATGTTTTATATTTTTCTCAACAGGCCACACTTAATGACTTAAAAGGCCGCAGGTTCCCTGCCCCTGGTCTACCTAATTCAAACTCCCATTATTAAAATATTGCAACACGGAGAAAACTTTCTTGACAGAGCTATAGTTACGGCGGAGAATTATCATGAAGAAGTAATCTCTTCTTTAGCAACATTTCTTAAAAGTTATCAGTGAAATGTTGGCATTCGTGATGTTATCATCGTGAAGATCTTACCACACACTTGACCACGGGAATAATTATACGTACATAATCTCCAACAGTTCCGCGAGCAGGAGTGGCGCCGAAATTTTTTTCTTGATGTCACTAGAAGCACAAGTTTAAAGTGAATTTTCGAACTACGAGAAGTTAGTAGAATAGTAATTGTCGCCTAAGTTATCTTCACACTGAGATTGTAAGCTGGAAATTTTGTTGACTAATTTTTAGCTGTACACAGACGGTTAGCTGTATGTTATTGTTAGCGATACACTTAGTTTGTTAGTTACCAAATTTTAGCTATATACTAAGTTTGCTATCTCAACAATATTAGCTGTACACTGTTTGTTAGCTACACAATATTAGCTATATACTAAATTTGCTAGCTACATATTTTTAGCTGTACAGAATCGTAAGCCAAAAAGCATACTTTTGAAACAGAAGTATTCGATAACCCACCTCGATCGCACTAAAGAGTGCATTTATAGGCGGAGACAATAACTAACGCTAGGAAATACGAGAATGGCTTAACGCAATACTTTGGAGGTCGGGATTTCTTTTACAAGCCCTCAACCAAACTCTTTCCTACAAAAGTGCTCTTTGAAAATACATCATAAATCGTGCTCTCACATTTTACACATAGTATCGTTCTGATGCGTATGCTTTCTGATTAGTATTGTTGATATTCCTCAAACAACATTTAGACTTCATGTTTTTATTAAAGACAAGTGATTTTCCGCTTTGAATTTCATGCTTTCAAAGATGACTCAAAGAACAAAGAATTAGTCTTTGACAGACGCTGTAAACTTACAGTTGTGCGGCAATTGCACTTGGTTGGCTTTCAACGCATGCCAGCAAAAGCACTCCACTATTCCCAACTAAAAATACTGGTCAACATTGCTTACAAATATGCCTTGATCATGAGGGAATGGATTTCATGCACTTTCGCTGGCCCATCACTAGCACAGGTCTCCATGGTCGAGTATTCGTGCGCTTAATTCTCAAAAAAAAATATTCGCTTGCTCTCACAATTGTGTCTGACCAAATTATTTGGCACGTTTTAATGATTCGTAATCTCCGTAGCAGAGTGCCTCTCCATAAATGACTGATGGCAGGTTTGTTCCCAGTCACAAACCGGATTTATTACGCAAAATATTTTAATCAAGCTTCTATTATATAAATAGCACTTCAAGATGAAGGTGCTGAGCACGTATACTGAATCTTTCCTTCACGCTTGAAACCTTGCATCTCTTTTCTATCTATTTATTTCTCGTGTACCTTCCTATCTTTATCTAGTACTTCAAAGCAACAACGAATGAAGTTTATGCGAATTGCAAGTATACTTCTTTTATACTGACAGCTACAGTTTCAAGTTACGAGAGTTTGTGGTCTTTCTTCGTGCGAAATATCCTGTTGGTTTAACTGCAGGAGCGTCATAGCTAACAGTGGGTAAAAACTGTAGGTTTCATAGCAGTTTTTGACGGGAAAAATTTACGTTTGGATTGCAGATAAAAGCCACATCATTATTTTGTAGCATGACGTTTCTTAAAGTGACGGATCTGAATCTATGTTTGACTTTATGCGGATGAATTATATTAGCCACTTCAAGATATTACGATAAATATATTACACAGGACACAGGACTTGTTGGAACTGAAGCTTTAACATCGAAACTATACTCTTTTGATACATTATAATCGTGTACTGTCAGAAATTAATATTACTATTGATCCAAAAGACAGAATAAGTTTAGAGAACGATCATCCTTCATTTCCAAGAAAGTTTCGACTGATTTATTGCACTCAATGAGATTATTCATTCCCTATGTCACGTGCAGGGCATGGGAGAACACCGCATAGTGTCCAACAGGCGAGGCACACAAGCACCATGGCGCTCCGGGGAGTATGTTCATTCTACACCTCATTATTTATGCTCCACGCACAGGTTCAAGCCACGGATTTTCATCCAATAAAATTTATGGGAAGAGATGAGAGAAAGATTTACAGACCATTTTAACAATGTAAGTCAGAGGTAAATTATTGTTCAAAGATTGAGTGGAAATTAAAATTTGCGGCCTCCTTAGTTCATTTAAAGAATGAGTACGTACTTATGACGCGAAATTTTGGTGTGAGTTTACTTCATCTTTTACCATTCGTATGTCGAGCATTAGCTCCCTGATTGACAACAATTTGATTTAATGGTACTTCTTCAGGGAGAAATAGTTGATACTTGTCATAATGAACTGCAATGAGTAGCAAATATTACAGCTAATTAAAGATTTCTTCCTGACTATATTGAGCAACATATATTTGAAAAATATAGCAAAAACAAGCATTATGATTACACTAAATTAAGTAAATAACTGTGAAAATATCGAAAAAAAACATTCACTGTGGACCTGGTGAAACAAATTGACGAATCAAGTAATTACGTCAGAGAATAAAATTTAAAGTTACAAATTTTGACTACATAAAAAGTAAAACAAAAACAAATTGATAAATACACAGATGAAGTGAAATAAATAAAAGAATCAAATTGTGATATTTTCGATTAAATAATGAACAGCAACGCAATGGAACAAGCGTGTGAACGGATGACGACAAGACATGAAAGTGGGATAGTAAATTTGTGTTGATGCAACGTGTCTCATAGTCGTCATTGATTTTAATTGCTGCAGGCGTCTATGGGAGTTCATCACGTGTGCTAATTATGTGTTAATCAGAGTCAATAGGAGAGAAAGGTTGACAGCATGATTGTCTAATTCTCGGGGTATGAAAAACCTTTTATTTCTACTTGCTATTAGACTAATAGAATAAGAAAGTAAATATAATTACGATAAAACATGGCAATCCTCGAGTGTATTGCAGGATTTAGTCATAATAAAACTGAAAAATGTATGCTTAAAAAGTGTTTCGTTAATTCATTGTAAAAAGTCGATTAATAAATTAAACAATGTGAGGAAACCATATTAACTTCAAAATCTAAAATCAGTTGATTCTAGATGGCAAAGAAAGGTTTAATGCTCAGAAATACCTTGTGCATAATAGATAAGTTGACCTTACGTTCCCATTTTAGAGGATTTGAATGCAACTTTTCGGTTAGTTTACAGTTCACCCACGAGAACAAGATTTAGAGTCGTGGTTGATGTTGATTTCTCACGTCACGGTGGGGGAAAATATAAAAGTTTAGATTTAGCATAAGGGGGTAAAGCCTTTCTCGTCTTATTGATTTCTGGAACCCTTATTGAATCTACAGAATACAAATTGTTTTCAATCTGCTTAATGTAATTTCAACACGTTTGTGCATCACTTTATGGAGACATTTTTCCTATCGAAGATAACCAAGTTTACACTCTACTGGTTTAATCTACATCAAACTTTTCATTCTGTGTTTGATGCAAATATTGAACATTTTAATTTCATATTTTGGGTAAAAAATAGACAGTAACTGAACTAAGAATTAAAAAAAATGTAATTCATTACGGTTTTTTTCAAGCTTTCGTAAACTACATATTTTCAACTGTATATTTTCCACTTCATAAGATTGAAAATATAATTGTAATAACCTCAAATTATCGATTGTTATTTCATTTATCAGGTACTGAACCGGGGTAACAATTAGCGATCGTCTTGCTATAGCATCTCAATCATCGATTAAATAACGCACGACATGTGGCGGTAGGTCTGCATTACCCAATCTCCTTCCATAATCGTAGATGCCAATCATCCAACGAGTCCAATGAGAGACCATTACAGATTCTATGCCTGACCATTTGGCAAGAAGGATTAAGAGGGGAAAGCTTAAGCTCTCAGATATTAGTTCCACCTACAGACAATCAAAAAACAAATTATGAAATATAGTTGCCCCATTAGCAGGCTAGGAGGAGTCAAGAGGTCAACGGTGGTTAGGTTCTGACTATCAATCAAGCAAACTTCGTACAAATTTTAAATTGAACAATGAATATTAAAGATTTCCATTCTATGCACTACCCGAGAACAGAGCGCATCACTGTAAAAGTCAGTGGTTATCGATGAAGTGGCCGAATGTGAAATGTGAAATTTTGATTTCATAATCTAATCATTAAGCGAGATATCCCAAAAAAAGCTTTTCCGCCCTCACGTTAGGTTTTATTCGATTAACTGCACAAAGTAAGCACCCAAAAGTGCTATTCCTCTGCACTGGGGTATAGAAATTATCAAATATGCATCCGGAAGACCCGCGACTTCGTGGAGATTGCCAAAGAAATACATTGCACTCAGTCGTGGTGTAACTGAACAAAAATGTCGTGTTCTTCTAGAAATCCCATTCTAGAATTAAGTTTTAAATTTGAAAAATAAATTTTAGCCGATGAGACATGCATCGTTCCTTAACGCTGGTGCTACCGCGCCTCAATCAAATTTTCTTCATGGATTTTTAAGGTCATTTGAGTTTGGAACTTATACGTTAAAATTAGGATTAGGTTATTGGTCTATGGTATACGAGCGACTACATGAACGAGGTTCAACTTAATTCATCATTGTTCCAAACAATTTTAAAAGAGTTCTTGTTTTCTAGGAAGTTACGGAAAGTTAGTTTCATTGGAAATTTCAAGGAATTGAAATGCATAAAATGGATAACACGAAAAGCTCTTATAGAAAAATTTTGTACGCCACCCAAACATTCAAAATCTCAAGCTCAGTACAACTGGTAAATCCCAGAATAAATGTTTTTCACAGGTATTCTATCAAATAATTAAATATACTTTGGGAAACTTTTTCCATTTTTACTCTATTTTACATTTTCCTAACTCAAACGTAACGACCTCAGCTCGGATTGTCAGTAAAACTCGTTCGTAAAAAACGAGTTTCAGAAACGAAATTGAAAAACAGACTCTGAGGAGTGCTTTGAGCAGCAAGACGTACTTCATGCCAATACCAAGAAAATCCGCTAAGAAAAATAAACTGTGACGCAGCATTACACCGCACCTTATATCAATGACCCAGCAATAAATGGAGCTGTAGTTCAGGAATATCACAGACGTGCTTGTCTAGCTAACAGTGAACTCAGTCATCTCCCATACACTGAATTTCAGTTCTGCTGGAGCTTGTTACGTAAGCCTGTTATAACATGATGACTGTGCGTGTTTGGTTGCAGCGCTTTGTCATAAAAAAGAATCAGTTTCTCGTGCTCTACGCTAAGTAACTCGCAGCTCTTTACCCAAGAAAATTTAATTTCAGCCCTTTACTCTTCCATATAATTTCCATTGATCTTTATCAATAAGAAATTTATCCGTGGGCGTGTTACAAATTTGAATATAAATAATTTTTCAAGACGGTGGAACTGAAAAGTTTTTCCTACGAGGTAACTGAAAATATTCAGAGAAATGCTAGAAATGCCATGGAAAATGCACGAGTTTGTTTAAAATGTAAAAAAAATACGGAAAAAATTTTATTCCCCTATAAAAAGCGATAGAACTCTCTTGTTTGATTACAGTATGGTATACAGATAATCGCATTAAAATAATTGCTCCTAAAAAATATTTAATCGCTATATTTCAGTGAAACGATGGTATCTATGTTATCCATGAGGTCAAACATGAATATAATGAGGCATAAATTTTCATTATCCATATTATTCCATCTCATAAATGCATCCTGAAAAATGGTCCAAATACGCACCCCTCGTCATCATTTAAAACAAAATTCTCAAAAATTCATAAAGCAACAGTCATCGTTTATTATCTTCACAAAGACTTTTTGAACAAGACCTATAATCCCACATTAGACATGCCGCGGTGTTGGGTTTAAGCTATAGAACCATATGGCTTTACTTTGAAATTTTTTAACTGTCTCTAGGTTCTGTAATGCCTCAAACTTCTTGCCAGTGGAGACCTGAGGTCGAGCTGAAGCTCTTTGATAAAATCTTTTCACAATCGCATTAGATCAGATTCAACTTTAGATTCAGATTCATCTTTAGATTCAGATTCAGATTTAGATTCAGATTCATAAGATGCCAGAATATTTGGTACCTGACGTGAATGTTTGGGAAGAATTTTATCCTTAGCGTGCTCTGGACCTGCTTGAGGCTCTGGACCTGCCCAAATGTGAAGATGGTAAACGATGATTGTTGCTCATTGAATGGAGAACTTTGTTCGAAATCACGACTGGGGCTGCGGACATGGGCCATTTTTGAGGATGCCTCTTTTGAGATGAAATAATATGAAGAGTTAATATTCATGCCATTTTATATAAATGTCAAACGCCTGTAGTAGCATACATACTTTTGTACTTTTGTGTCATTAAAATATAGCGAATTAAATCTTAATTAATTATTATCTTAGTCTAGTTAGGGAAAAATTATCTAAGTCAAAAAAATAACTAGTCCAAGTAAAAATTATTATCTTAATATCATCTGTAGCTCCCACTGTAGCTCCTCATCGACTGTACATAGAGGATCTGTATTCGTTTTTGTTTCAAGTCCAAAATTTTGTAATAACATTGATCCATTCCTCAGAACGCGCATCTATTACAGAATTATAACAGGAAAAACAAATACTTATCACAACACCATATTCCTTCCAGTGAATGATGTATAAATAGTTCCCTTTGCAGTCCGTGGTCTACCTTGTTAGTCTTGCAGGCCTAGTCGAGGCTACGCGTTGGTTAACACGAGCTGCAGAATGCGACATGACCTCGTACCGCTTCTGCGAGTCAAATTTAATCTTTTCTGTTTTTCACTGCATGACAGTAATGTAACCTAAATAAATAGATTCACGCTGTGTCTATATTTCATGCACCTAGTGAGTTTGAGTTCGTTATTCAACGCATTGTTCTATATATTTTTAGGGAAACAGCACAAAAGATACAATAGAGAAGACTCAAGCCACCGCACATTTACGTGGAAGTGGAGAACTGAAACAATGTCCTCCAAAATTTCATACATCTTACTGAAAGCAATCATTAATCGTTTTAAATAAGTGATGAAACTATTAATTGTATTCCCACTTGTCAAATAAAAATCCTTAAATATTTCGAGCATTGAAATGATGTTTCATATCAGCATGATCTCTGAGTAATATTTTTGGAAGATCGTAGGAAAAAGTTCAAGTAATGTTATTTTTATGTGAAATTGAGTCTTACAAAGTTCGCTAACAGAATGAAATAAATCCCTGATATTGAAAGGCCAATTTATGTCTAAATATGATCACGTGTTTACAGGATTTTCCAAAAACGAGTAGACATTAAGTCATCATTATTCATATGCTTCTTTATCCGAATGTTTTTTGTACCTGACAGGAATATGAAGGGCCCAATTAAAGTTAGTGCGTTTGACATTATTCAGGATTATTGCACCTGGTACAAGAATAGTAAATATGTGAATACTGGGCATTCAAAGAATGAGTACATTTTTTTGAGACTATATGATTGTATGTTTTTCATTCCAAGTTTCCAAGAACAGATTTAGGGTTCAAAGCTTGTACCAAAACAACATAAAACTATGACCGTCCTCGTGGCCAGTGAACGAACTATGATATGACGGCAATATTCTAACGGTTGCGAAAAATCACTCGTGCAGCTCTTTTTTGAACTTGGGAAACATGGAAATAAACTGGGGGAAAACACTAACAAATTTTTGTGGTGGTCGGCCTCGCACAATCTACCTCTTCGAAGGGCTGTCATACCTTAAGTTAAATATGTTGAAAAAAACAGCGATAAGCATAACGTACTGAAAAAATGCAGTGCATAACCATCCAGCAACAGGTGGGAAACCATTGTAAAATAAAAACTTACATGATGAGAAAAAGAAGCAAATATCTAGGAAACAACGTACCGTTCCAGTGTCAGTTCGGTATTGCAATAGAGTTCCGTAAATTCTCTCTAACAAATTTGGCGTGTTTGTTCAGTAGGTTCCAGGAGTTAGTTAGTTAGTTTATTCAGCTGCTATCCTATGACTCTAAAATGCCACTCAAACTTTAACTCCAAACAACTTCTTCAAATTTCTGATTCTGACTTTATAAAACTTGTTATGCTGGTTAAGCTCTTCATTACACAGAACAGCCATCCTTACAGTACCATCCAGGAATATTTCGTCAACAACGGTGAAATATCATAGACCTGAGCTATTTATTTATTTCACTCTTCAATTAAACAATTTTGACAATCCCAAATACTAGTAACGGGAATTATATGAATGCCACGCAAGCCTTTCAAATACAGGGTGCGGCAACATCATTTCCTTTTGTTTGAATGGAACTTCCTTTCAAAAAGGAAGTTATGTTGCTAAACCCAGTATATATAATCTGACCTTCCCTAGGAACAACAAGTGAACCCAACTTATCACTGGCCTTTTAATGGTTTCCAAGCGTCTAAAATTTGCCGACACTTCCGAAGTGTCTCTGCTAAAGCAACGGATGAGAATGATACGATAAAGTAGGTCTGAGCTGACAAACAAGGAAACAGAAAATAATGGATTCGATGGTTCAAATATTGGATATAAAAAAAGCATGCAAACAGAATGACTTTCGTGTTAATGAGAAACATACAATGAACATTACCCATGGAAGTTACAATGATACCATAATGATTCAGAAAAATTAATGAACCCCAATACTAAGTTGGGGAGTACCGAAAGTGACGACTTATAAAACAAGTAATAATTCTAGGAAGAAAGTATACATTAATCGTACAGTACACGGCGAAGAAAGAAAACATGAACTAAAATCTATCAACAGACAAGTTTGTTAACGCAGGCTGGTGACAAAAAAAAACACAAGAAGGAACAGAAGACACTCAGGCTCAGGTGGTTCAGTCGCGGGTCGGTGGCGGTTTAACTGCAACGTCTTGCGAGCCTCTTTATATTAAGCACTTTCTCCTTCCCGGGACAGAAAGGCAAGAAAAGAAACAGGAAAGGAAGGACAAGCGAGTGAGACAGACATGCACGATAGTAGGTGGAAAAGAACACGCATTTCAGGGCCGTGCCCTACATAGGATGGCAAAATAACTGGGTGCCAGAATACGTGACTGTCAGGTCGAAGGTTAGCTATGAGATACACTTAATAGTCTATTAAGTATATATAGTATAACAGGGGAGAAGTAGAAACAAAACGGGTGGATTGGGCGCGAATCTTGGAGATGATCAAATGGCTCTGCTTAAAGTTGACATTTTCTTGTAGAATATGGACTATTAAGATGAGTTAGCTAGAAATAAAACACGGAGAAATCCTTTCATGTAAAGTAAGAAACTAACTCGCTTGCTAAAGCATGTATAACAAGGGATTCATAAAAAGTAATGGGTTACTCGGATTACAGGGGATTAGATCACTATTTTTATTATGATTTTTAGATATTTTCAGGACGCTTGGTGGTTACTCGTGTTTTAGCTGCAGCACACGCCTGCGTAGAAGCTCGAGTTCCTCGCTCCTGAAGAATAATAAATATTGATAATTTACAGCATTTTTTTTTCAAACACGGCCTTACTAAAGCGGTCAGAATTATAATAACAATGACTTTAATGAAAATCTATTACTCACCATGGAGTAGCGAACATAGTATGTTGAGTGGCATGAATTTTATAGGCAAATTGATGCCACACATGCATTACCTGAGGCTTTCGACAGAGCCGTAAAAAATGAAATAAAATCCTTCTTGCCCGAGCTGTTTTAGGCACCATCTGCTGTCCAGTATATTTTTAGGCAGTTGGCGACTCCAGATGAGGACATAACGAGGACATATGACTAGAGCAATGGAACATTTTTTTATTTCTCCCGAAAATTTGCAGTATTTAGTTAAGACAAACAGTCATGCTTCAAAAAATAGCATGAGATCGTTTTCATTACTGAAATAATATACTTGAAAGCACTTCCCACATCATTACTGTTCTACATTTGTGGATTAACCAAGTAACATACCCTAATTTAGAAGTTCTTTCAATAATGCTAAAATTGGCTAAGTATCACCCTCGCTTCAAAGCCTTCATTTCTCTCGGTAAGTACAGGGTGTCTCAAAAAAAATGTACTCACCCTTTAACCGTTGCTAACATGCTGTCTTCTTTGTGTTGCAGGTGTGAGGTTCGAACCTTTGCGAACATGATTCTTTAATCACATTTAATCATGTTCGCAAACGTTCGAACCCCACACCTGCAACACAAAGAAGACAGCATGTTAGCAACGGTTAACGGGTGAGTACATTTTTTTTAGACACCCTGTATTTGTTGCGAACACTCTCCTAAAACGAGCGTTGCTTTACTATTGTTTTTTGTTTTTGTTTGTTTTTTCAAGCAACGTCCCAGGATGCATTAGGTCTGCGTCTGAAGTACATAAATAAATAATAAAAATAAATCAATTTTGTCTTCGATATATCAGAGCACAGTATTAATCCACAATACAGCGAATTGGGTTTTCAATTCTTAATGCTAACATCTTAAGACTAGTGATGACACCAATATATAATCCTTATGTGCTAGGTATTCTATTATACGCAAAGTCAGTGACATAACAGCGATGCCCACGTTTGTACCATTGAAGCAATGCTTGAAATTAAAAGGGTGCTAAAACTGCAACAAAGCGTTGACTTCAAAAGAAGTTACATGCAACATAATGTCATAGTTTGAGTACCCAACTGTGAAGCTAAAATCTGGAATTTAAAATAAAAATCACAGTGAAATTGTAAGGTGGGATTTCTAACTTACTATTGGATCGCTCAGTGTAATGTGCTGATAATCCATAAAATTTAATCATTATTGTAGTTTACTAAAAACTTCATTGCCTTTAGTTAAATTGGAATTTGCATATCAGAAAACGATTAAGAAATAAAAACGAAATTTAAAACGTCACGAATTATCAAGGTTGAACTACTAATAACGATAGAGTTGTAGGTACTTGACAAAAGGTTTTCAGGTTTCACATCAGCTTATTATTACAAAATACTTACTAACATTGGCTTTATGAACTCCATTACGAAAAAAATAACTATGAAAAAATAGTTTCATTAAGTTTAATAAAATTGAAAATAACGTATCAGAATAAGACAATAAATGAGAAAGGAAAATTAAATACGTCATGAGGTGCCAAGATTGAAACACAAATAGCGTCAAAGTGGAGTTACTGTATATCGAAAGTTGCAAGTTTTCACATTTGTTTATTATTACAAAACATTTACTAGTATTGGCATATGAGCTTCATGATTACACAATAATAAAAAATAAATGCATTAATCGTTTAATGAACGGAGGAAGTTTGTACCTCCCATACACTCGTGTGTAGAATTCATTGCATGAATCATCTTTTTCAATTCAATTATGGCAGCAGCAGGTGCTTGTTAACCTGTCTTGTGTGATGATGAAAACGGTAGTTAGTTAGCAGGTTTGATCATTACATTTATACTTGCAATATTACCAGACTTTGCCAAAGGCTTTAGCAGAACAACTCATATGAAGATCGAGTCCTTAACAACACAAAAAATCTTATAATAAAAGTGATAATATTAAGATAAACTATACAGGTGGAAAACTACATTCAAAAGACATGCAATTATAGGTATATACAGATGTATTTCTACGAATGTGTGGATGCATATATTTGCATCCACACACACACACACTCGAACAGTCGGGCAGTTACGTGTAATTTTTACTTAACTGCCAAATTTTGTTTTTGACTTGTCAACCCTTCATACCCTTTGTTGTACTTTAATTAATATTTACTAAACTATGACATTACCATCAATGAAGTATTCATCAATCAGTACGAGTTATGCTAAAAGAACAAACAAATACTAAACTCGACACGAGATTCCGACTAAAATAAATAAAATTAATTGAACGTATATAAGATCCCTGCATGCCAACCCGTGCTAGAAATAAAACATTTTGACATGATGAACTGCAGATCGAGAGCTGAAAGTTAATTAATGAGTTATTACAGTATACTCTAATATTCTGAATGTTATGCGAGAAATTACAGCTTCAGTTTCACATTCCCTGGCGAGTCAATCTTGGTAGTGACGTAAAACTTGATCTCGTACACCTCTGTTCCTCCGGCTAGAAATACGGCCTCTTCCGGCTAGAAATACGGCATGGGACTTGGGTAAACAACCGAATAATTATCGAAGTAATTATCCGACCCAAGAATGGGCCAGGAGGTTCGTTCCTATAGCCTCATTCTATTCTATTCATGTTACAGGTGCCCATACTGGAACTGCACAGGTGCTGGTACTGCAGACTGGTGATGCTAAATTTAACCCAGATTATATACTGTACTATTTGCAGTTTTGAATAATGGTTTGATGCTCACTCGCGTCGATGAAAGCTTTCCCGATCAAAAGAATAAGAGATTGAAACGTTATTTACCTACCCATTGCAGATTTAAATAAGTCTTGCGATTTGCAAACTTTGTCCAAGTTTTCTGATTGAAATATCACTATATATCCACACTCAAAGACTGAAGCATTCGCCCACTCAAAATTGTGATAAATGGTGGACTAGTATTGCATATACATGTATATTCATACAGTAGTTAAAGGCGCCAAAGCAATCGAAAACGAATAGGTTCGAATTAGACGTACACAATAAATGGCATGACATTGGATGCCGATCGTGACTTGAGTAACTGGCAGCATAGTTTAAATTGGTAAAATGAGGAAATTAGAAACCGTTCTGAGGTCGGTTTTAATAAATGAAATAACGAATTTCAAAGAAAACATGTTGTTTAGCCGTAATACACGAGTATTTTTTATTTGTGTTCATTTAAAAAATTTAAAAAGGGAACCAAATGCAGTCGTAACGATAAAAATTATAGTTACCAGTGAAGATCGATCACAAATACAAGAGACTTTGAACGCTCGTGAGGAGACTGGGATGCCCATTACAAGTTTGTCCATGAGTGAGCAGGTTCTTCTGTGAGTTGAACTGAAATTTAGTTCTCGTATTTACCTTCAAGAACTTAAAATCTCTTTATACATGTGTATACCTGAAAGTTTTATTGTATGAATATTTCCCGTGGGTTTTTCAAATGCTAACTTTATCACATTAATATGTGTTTTTACTAAAAGGCTGCTTTCTAAAGCTTAGTATAATTCATCTTCCATGACACTCTGACTGACAACCGGAGTATTGAATGTTAGCAACTAACGATTTATCGCTCATGAATCCGCCTGTTCGACGGACGTAGAATATATTTAATAAGTTTCAATAAAGTGCTTCATGAACTTCTTAACTGCGTAAAGTTTCACCTTCAATGTATTATTTTTCATGATGCACGTAGCTCAAAACATAGAAACACACAAGCATATTTACTCCTAGAGTATCACATAGAACTACAAACTGCTACTCCTTTTCGCACAGTAACTTCGACTTGTATAATTATTTGAACAGCGCTCACCCATACAACTGAATGATTCAAGATACAAAGCTTACCGAATTAGAACTGAATACTTTAAGAGTATTCGTACGTTTCTTTACGTAGGACACTTTATTTCTGGCAGATGACAGTAACATTTCCCGCACTGAAGAAACGATGGTCAGAAATATTCGCACGCTTTTATCTCGACGTCTGCGCTGCGTTCTCCTGTTGGACCTCGCAAGTGGGGCAATAATTAAATTATCATAAACGGAAAAAAGAAAGAGAAATAGACATTGCGCGGCCGTGCCATGTACAGTCTTTGATGCAAGAAGCGCTGATATATAATGAGCTAGGTCAGTGTATGATCAATCTGTTCATAGTAGTCAGGTTTGCAGCCTCCGTCCCTCGTCTGCTGATAGTTTGCAACTCTTATGCCTAGGCTTGCATAGGGCAGCGAACTCTTGTGGTTGTTGATTCCTTGTTCAGCAAACAGTAAATTTCACTCATTTTATTTTAAATGGTCTTGAAGCCTTTGTTGCCGAAATACGCACAAATTAATTGGTCCTATATGACATAGCTGTCTATTTAAACGTATAATATCCCATATTTGAGTATTTTCGTGGTTCAAGGTAAAACTAGAAAGAAACAGTTCATTTTTCAATGTCGTACTTATTTCAATAGCAGTCAGTCATCTCATTCAATTTCTAACTTTCACTCGAGTCGGAAAACATTTAAAAAATGTTCGCGAGCACAGCTCTTTTCTGATCTCAAAGCTTCCTGTTCAATGTACAAAACTTTCGCGCATCCATAGGTTATCTTATGCTCAAGTAACATGATGAGTTAAAGTGTATAATACAAGACCGCGCTGACGTTTAGTGAAGCTTAATATAAAGAAAATATTTCAAAGGCAGTTCCTTATTACCAGTTTAAAGGAACCGTTTATCCACACAAGGTACTGAATTCGCAGTATGCTGCTGAATAAATGCATAATTTTGGAATGCTACAGACACGTTCATAAAACAGGTAAGCCAAATGAAAGTTTTACTCTCAGTAAGAGACTTCCAACTGCCACCGAACTTCAGTCATGTGCAGGGTTGACAAAAAATACGAATTTACAGAAATGTAACGTTTATCATGGAAATTTTGTTACTATACTTTAATTACGATTTTTTTGTTGTAAGGGCTTTACAATAGTCAGATGTTATGAATTTTGCTATAAATTAAATAGGCTACCTACACGCCTGTTATCAATTATGCAAACAGATGATAAGGAATAGAATTATTAAGAATGTTTCTTCGCGCAATCACTGCTGCATTCGAAATACCTTAGATACGATAGCAGCATAAACTAACTCTTAACACAAGCATTCTTCCTTCTTAATTGAGCGCAATTAAAACTAACCCCAACACACTATGTCTCAAGAATCTCCACCGAACCTTACTGATCTTGACCAAATTCCGCGCGAAATGCAGAAGTTTTTACTTTCTAGCATGTGCTCGGTTGTGCGCAGACTCACGAGCTGCTCACCGAGAAATATGACCTCGGTCGCAGACTCATCTGCTTGCAGGAATGCCAGGTCATATTTACAGAGCATGAATAAAAACATTGAGTGCAGGAGTGAGGTTAGGCTGTGACCGCACGGTAACGAAGAGAGAGAGAGAGAGAGAGAGGCTAGACTCGGTCGTTGTGTCGCGAGTTACGGGAGCTGACACCTTGTTTTCTTTAGAGCTTACCTTTTTGCACGACCGAGCTTCATAGATGACTGGAATTTGTGCGATAATAAGTTGACGTAGTGGCAGAACGTGGCACGTCGCTTTTGTCAGGCGAACCGTTCACCATGGGATGAATAGAAAATGATACTGTAACTTCTCATATCAAATTCAGTTTGGGCTTGAAGTTTAGAAAGACATTTCTAAAGGCATACTGTACAGTTCTGGCACTGCAACTGCAACTTCTTTCATTCACTCTATCTTCCTATTAACGCTGTGAATGGATTTCTCTGCTGTACCTGTATCGATATCATGATGAAACTAAGAATGAAACTAGTGTAATGTGATATTTAGATAGGATGATGATTAACATTGTTTAATAATCTTAAAGATTAAGATAAACTTATTCGTCGTAGCATTCCAAAAATTTAAAGAACAGATTAAATCCTCATTCAAAAAATCAGATATCAATTTATTTCCCAGATACCAAAGCGCCCTGAGAGCAATTTCGTTTTGCCAGGAAATATATGGAAATGAATGTAAATTACAGCAAAATAGTTTCGCATCTTTATTTTTGAGAACCTGTCTCTCTCTGTGCCTCAGATATGATAATTTCTGCCGGCCAGCAGCCTGTGCGAACACAGGGCCACGTTGTGTTCAGGTCTCATGCAGGCGTACGCTCCAGTGGAGCTCAGATTTCATCTTTGCATCTTTTTTCAAACTGCTTGTGATGTTCCTGGACAGTTGAACACAGTTCAGTGAATTTATGCACCTATGGTGTTCCATGTAGAGAAGATATAAAGGTTCATTCACATAGTAGACATTCAAAACGAAACTTGTTAGAAGTGTCGCAATCCCCATATTTAAACTTTTCAATTTGGTGTGCAGACACCTGTCAGAGCATTCAAATCCACTTCCTGAAATTTTTCATTGCTTTAGTGGTAAGAAGTTATATTTGGTACTCGAACAGTAAGTAATATCGAGTATATAGTTTCTTAAAGTTCGTATTCTCTATGGGATTAATTTCTGAAGAGAATTGAATGGCCCACTGTCGTAATAAGAGTTTACTGAATTATGGTCAACAGTTCCCGACAACTTGGCTTTTGCTTTAACTAGATTTCTTGGTTCATTTTGACAAAAGAAATAGAATTGCTTTCTGAATGACCTGTTACTTTATGGTGCTACATAAGACAATATTTTCTAGCAGAACAGCATCGCGAGGGAGTCACTTGAATAAATCACTCAATAGAAGAAAAGCAATCACGCAAAGCTGTCTGACTGCATGAGGGGAATTAGATTTTATGTGTCAATAGAGACATTCCTTGAAGTTTAGTTCGTCTTATAAACACAAAGTAAAATGGCTTCGTAATTTATTGACCAGTCGTGGTCATTTTAAGCCAAATTCACGATAATGTGGTTTATTTCTGTAACTTACCGTGACGCCTTATTAAAATACACGCGATATTTGTAAAAGTAGTTCTTCTAATACGTGATATACATAATAACTGAAAATTGGTGCCTACTATCCAGTGTACACTCAGCGTGCTCTGAACTGTTTAGTACTCCTGTACTTTTGAGGATGAGTGTATTTGTATCAAAATAAAGAGAAGAGCAAGTTCTCATCCCATGTCTGCTCTGGCTGAAAGTTTTCGGTCCTAAACCGATTTCATCAAAACATCAATTATTGGTCAAAAAGAGAGGAGTCTTATCTTTTTAACCTTACGCATATTGATATTTTTGTCTGGATGGATACGATGCTTACAAGTCACAATTTCCTCTCAACTTCAAGGAATTATCTTTATCAAAATATTATTACATGTCTGTGCTTGACGTCCGCAGCTTGAGGTTAACATAATCATCGACTACGAATAAATACGGTGACACAAAATACGGAAGAGGATCATAAGGAGAATTGCAATAAGAAAATAAATTATCATCAACTCAAATAAATCCTATTACTTGATAAATTATTTAACTCGGGGCGGACATCCCATAAGCTCGATCCAAGAGTGCCATTCAAGCTCTCACCGTAACTGTTGAATAAATTCCAGGATTTGCAACCATTCCGCCTGAAAGGAACCAAATTTACACTAGATGAACCTTCTCGTAAAATCAAGTGAGCCACAATCGAGCAACTTGGCTCTGGAGTTCCTGTTCAACATTGAACTTTTAAAGTTTTTGATCATAGATCTCGTGACCGTGCAGTGATGAGGTGCTCTACAGTCAAAATTCAACACTCTTCACACTCTAAAGATCTTTTCATAAAGTATTTTTAGCAGACGACAAGTTTTGCTAATGATGTCAAACAGTAGTACAAGTAAAATGAAATGCATGCAAAGATAGACCGAAAAAACATTTTTTCCCGCTCTATAAACTCAGCATTTGTTAATTGGAACTTTCAAAAAGGAGATTCTGTCTACCACAAAACGCTGAAGCCTGTTGTGTTCATAGACTTGAATAGCGAAAAAGATAGTAATGATAATTTGTTTTAAATCCAGCCGGTAAATCCTCTTCCATCTCTTTCATGCTGTCAACAGTTATTTGTAAGGATCCTGATAAAAAGATCATCTCTAAAAAACCAAGCCGCACAAAATTTTATTTTACGCACCTTGCTCGAATTTGTCCATGAAATGTTTGCATGATGCTCGGGATTTCAGTTTTCTAAGAATACAGGTTTGAAACAAAACAAACATGGATTACAGGAAAAACAAAGGAGCGTGAATTTAAAAGCTTGCCTGAAAGAAGCTGCTTAAAAATTTGCTTGATATATAATGATTTTCTCAGTTATTTTTGATAAAAATGTGCGCAGTAGCTGTACTCAAATGATGCACTGCAATACGAGTAAATTACCATAAGTAGCAGTGTACGCTAGGAGCTTTATAACGCACAATGTATTTACTTTACTAATATACATGATCATTAATGCGAAAAAACTATTTAATTTTACAATGCACATCTAGTTCATGAATGTTACACTCGCTTCACAGCATAAGCGAATTATGAAACGCACTAAACGCTCATTATAATTTGCAAGTATGAGTAGATTAGTTATAAATTTACTCATAAATGTAGTGAAGTAGATTTACATAAACACTATAATACAGTCAACCATGTTAGTCATGAAAACACAGTCAAGAATGTTAGTTAAAGTTACTCATTATAATAAAGTCAAGTAGATTAATCATAAAGTTACTCATTATAATACCGTTAAAGCAGGCTCTAGCATACTGCTAAAAAAACAGAAAGGCAATTTGTCGGCAGGGTCCAAGTCAGTCGATGTACCTTATGCTGATCACTCGGGAATCTTTCGGGTATGAATCAAGAAAATTTCACGACGAAGTGCCGTCAAACTCTTTTTAGCTTCGTTAGCTTGATTATGTAACCCATCCAACAACACGGCAGAACACTTGTTCAACTCCACACGCTGAATCATGCAGCTGTTGCGATACTGTACTGTCAAACACATTTCACCTGCCTAACCTCCATCTTGCAACAAAATGCCTTGAAAATGAATTTTCTTAGCAGAAACTTAAGTAATAAAGTCCAAGTTTTCCCAATGATGAAATCTTTATCAGGGGACGTACGCATAATCGTAATCATGGAGTTTTCAAAAAATGAAAATTAATTCCAAAGTTTATGGTATACAGCAGGCCCCGCGTATTACTATCATCTACAAAAATGCATTCAGCAGTACCTTAAAGAGAAATATTTTTCGAGTGCATATTCAATGGTAGATTCTGATAACCATCGAACAGTTGAAACAGTTATACTTTTTCACTGCACCAACAGCGATGCAACTTTAGCCACGGTGCTGTCTTTAGACACCGATCAGACCTATGGAAATGTTGAAAAAAGTCAACTTCGCTAACAGGAGCATTTAGTGTGGGTGCTCTTTTACGCGGTAAGCTTCGTTTTAATTTTCGCAACCGAATTATATTTGTAGGCTCAAACTCGCTAAATTTAGCACACTGCGGAGATCAACTACTCGTAGGCCAATTAATTGACATTGAAATTATCATCAAATTGAACCATTCACTTAATCATGCGACTACTGAACTGAAGAGAATAAGTTAATTTCAGAATTTCAAATGGAAAGTCAAATGATCAAAAAAATATGAAGTTTTTCGTCAAAAATACCATAAAAATTTAACTGCTCGAGACTGTTTTCCGCGTTACAATTAAAAATGTAGTGCCCCTGAATTAAATTCGAGGTGTCTTCACTGCAACTCGAGCTGGAAATTAAAGGCATCAAGTGTGCTCAGAAATATCGAACGAATTACTACCCATGTCAGCATTAGTCACCCTGCAAACATGAGTTATTTTTCAATCCCGTGGGAACGATACATTTTTGGTAATTAAAGATTCAATCGAACATAAATGACTATGTTCAACCCCAACTGCAGTTCCATGTTCAGCCCCAACTGCAGTTCCATGTTCAGCCACAACTGCACCTCCATGTTCAGCCACAACTGCACCTCCATGTTCAGCCACAACTGCACCTCCATGTTCAGCCACAACAGCACCTCCATGTTCAGCCACAACAGCACTTTCATCCTCAGACTATGTACAGTGAAGGAACTGTTTATCTCCGCCGTACACGAGGACGTTCAGCAGCTATTTCAGTCATCCAGTTACAACAACACAGACGTCTATCAGACCTAACCTGCATGAACGCCTCCTACAAATTTGCATCTGAAAAATGTCATCCCTCGGTGCTGAGCATGTATATGAAACGTTCACTACTAGTCGGGCAGCAGTGTCCGTTGTCGGAATTTTGATGTCCTTTGAATGGAAGGAAACATTGCAGGGAAAAATTGAGATATTTTACCTTCTATCTGTAGTGCTAGTCAGCTAAGGACAGCGTCAGGCTCTGAGATGCTATGTAGGGTTGTTCTGGCCTATCGTTAACTGAATTTCTTTCATTGTACCCGTGAGTCATGGTTTAGAAGGGGAACATATTATGCAAGCGGAGTAAAAGGAAGTGAAGGCTGATTCTGCTCTTAAATTTCATTAAACAGTTTAGTGTTTTAATTCCGTTCTATGATAGCAAAGACAATACGATAGCACTTTGTAGTACTTTCTTGATTTAATGAAGTAAAAACATAGTTAATTTAGAGTATGAATCTATTAAGCTTGTTTGATCAGGAGTTAGCATTTACTACAACTTTTAGCGGAAAAATTCCTAGACTACTTAAAGCTAACAAGTCTAAGTTGAGAAAGAAGCAGCATAAACCCTCCCATTCATCTTCATTTCAGGATTGCAGGAATTTTATTGAATTCTTCAGTATGTAGTCCAGTAATAATTGTTTAGCCTTGTAAAGTGCAGACGATGTGATTAAGTAGAACTTTCTCTCACTGAATATCACTCGTAGATTAAGATCTTGTGAAAAAATTCATTCACCTTTCAAGCCAACTTAACCCTTTTGTAATCATTGGGTTAATATGTCCCAAACAAATTTCAAAAATCATTTCCTATAGTCCCATATTCTAAATGTTTCGTTCAAAATTATGGCAAAATTACATATTGATCAATATTTTGATCAGTATGAAAATAATTTGGTCGTAAAAGGGTTAAATTAAATTGTGCCCTTTTCCCAACTTAATATAATCATCGATTGGGGCTTCTAAACACAAACTGAGCTCTCCAAACGTCCAGGTTATATTTTTAATTTAAGCTCACAAACCATATTTTCTATCCATGTTGAAATCTTACATGCGATCCTTCAGCGTTTTATATATATTTTTCAAACTTGTGATCAACAATCATTATCTCGAGCTTGAAGCGTGAAAAAAATCCTCTGGTGTCCATTTGGTCTTTCAAGCTGCAACTCGCGACTAGTTGACACTTTAATATTTTTCACGTCGCTACCACGGCCATGAAGATGATGCAAGCGCTGGAATTCCACCCTTTCATTGAGGGAGCAAGTTATGAGATGTTCGTACAGAGAGCTGCAAGAACACACACAAATGTTACTTAATACGCTGCTTTTCATACTCATGAGGGTAGCCCTCCTCGCACCTTGCACATGAATGTTAGGTGCTCATTGTGCACGTAGCTTGCAGGTACTCATTGCAACGCTGTCACACTCGTACAGTAATGATCGAGTTGTACGAACGTTGCAGTAGAATTCATAAAATTCAGTATCCTTTTGAGATTTGTTTCTTATGCAAATTGTAGTGTTGGAACCGTTGGTAGTCTTGGAAGAAACAAAACTGTGATAGTTTATTTCTATGTAAACTGGATTTAAATCGTATACATGAGGCACACTAGAGATATCTCACGTATGCTCATGTTTAACACAATAGAACCCCCAATTTTGAACAATAGTACAAAAATATATTGAGTACTATTAAATAATTTCCTTAACATTTTCTTAAAATACGTAATCACTATATATTAGTAATGTGATTACATTTGCGCACATTACTGATGTGATACTTTATAATACATATATGTACATACAATTTACCAAGAAAAACTTCATAAAAATCTAGAGAATGTTGATTGTATACCTAGTAGCGTCCAATAAAGACTTAAAATGCATTTCAAGGTGGCAAACTAATATACTTATATCATATGCGTAAATAAATGTGTCATGAGAAAAAGATTAACAAATTCTGCACACATGTGCACCTTAAGAGCTCGCGAAGAATAAATTTGAACCAAATAATTGAGACCTGCAGAGTTTTATCAGAGCTCATGACTGCCTTACATGCTCACTTTAATGCATTGCTCCATGACCAAATTAAGTGCGTGGACTCGAACACAGAGCGTGAGATTACAAGATATAAGATGAGTTGTCTTTTCCTTAAGGTAATTGTCTTTTCTGTTAGGATTCGAAACAAATTATCGGGAACAACAAATAGGAAAGATTCATTGAATTGGTCATCCTGCAAGCTATTATAATGTTTGAAGCTGAGGTTGAAAGAAAAGAAAGATGTTATATTATTTTAAGTTTAAGACCGTAGAGATAAAATTCGTTGTGGATAATTCTAAAGTTGCACTCGTAGGCCCTCTAAAGGCCGAGCGAGGGCGTTAATACAGGGTGTCTCAAAGAAATGTACTCACCCTTTAACCGTTGCTAACATGCTGTCTTCTTTGTGTTGCAAGTGTGAGGCTCGAACCTTTGCGAACATGATTCTTTAATTACATTTAATCATGTTCGCAAAGGTTCGAACCTCACACCTGCAACACAAAGAAGACAGCATGTTAGCAACGGTTAAAGGGTGAGTACATTTTTTTGAGATACCCTGTATATAACGAATTAAATTCATTAGATAGTTAATTTCATTGATGATAAAATTGCTATTTGATTAGAAATCACCTAATGCAGATGTTGGCTGATCATTGCAGATCCTCAAATCTTACTGAAGAAATATTATGAATAATTCGGTAGAATTCTAGTTACAGTATTTCAGGCAATACTTCCTTGTACACGTGCAATAATACTAAGTAACGGAGGAAATGTTGTGAAGAATTTGCTAAATTACCAGTTATTTTACGGACATCTTTCAGCATTCAATCCAACACTGCATTGTTTGTAAGGAATGTGCTGGCTCAATTAATTGACTCGTATAATGTCTGCCCCTAAAGTATTCGCTGATTCAAATAATAGAAATCGTTCATTTCACCTAGTAAGGATGCGTTTTACAAAATTTTATCGATAGAAACTCGCAGCTCCATCAGCTTCTCCCAAATTGTCTCTCACGAGTTCTCTACCCAAACACTATTTTAATAAAATTTACTCTTAAAACATATGGTACCGAGCGTACAGACTATCATACTATGCCCAATGTACTATATATTTAAGAATAAAACAAGTTTTACTACCTTTTAACGGAGAAGGAATCGACTACACGGGTAAAATCTGTCTGTCGTCTGCTTTTTTGTACGACTCTGCCCCATCGGGAAGAAGAACGGAAGGAAAACAGCGAAGCGACGCGTCCTCGTGCACAGAGAGCCACGCTAAGTTATGTAGGAGGCTGAGCCGTCCTGTGGTGGAGTGAGTAAATCAAAGGATTAAATTCCGTTATCAATTACTGGTAATGACGTAAATTATTTAAGAGGATTAAGACATAAAGGAATTTAATTAAGGGATAATGGAATTTCATTCCCTCACAATATTACTTTGAATCTCAAATTTATTTGAGTGAAAGAAAAAACTCGAATATTTTTTATCAGTATATAATAAGTAGGAGATAAGGGAATTCAACTAGAGAATAAAGGAAGATAATTGCATGATAATGGAATATTATTCCCATACGTTATTCCTTTACAGCTCAAGTTATTTTCATCGAAAGAAAAAACCGAGCATTTTTATCAGCACATCATTAGAATCAGAAATCCATAGTTCTAGCTCACTGTCAACAACAGCTTAACAGTGCTTGTTGATGTCATACCATGACACAAAACTATTTTTTAAGTGATTTTCCATCGAGAGAAACCTCGTGAAACAGTCGCTTGACATGATGATGTAGTATGTTCTCTAGAAACGAATATACACTAACCAGGTGAAATAACTTTTCTAACTTAAGTATAAATGATGACGAAGGACGCACGGAAGAGTACAACAGCACATCGAACGAATCGAATAAGCTTAGTCGAGCTTATCTAAGAGATAACTATGTAAATACTTGGTCTTGGATGGAAATTATCTCTACAATAATACATTGAGACAAAACAAAACATATCATGAGATAAGCATCGCGTTCGGAGCGATTATGTGCAGGAAAAGAAAGAACAGTTGCCTGCAATATATATATCTGAATTATTTTAAATCTTGCTGAGAAATTGCTGTGAGAAAACGTTACAAGTTACCCTTGTTTAGCACAACTATGCGAATAAAAGTTACATTCGATAACATACAACTTTAAAATGCTGCGTGACAGAACTCGGGACGACATCTGCCCTTGCTTTATTATTTTTCTGTATCAAAGTGCGAGAGATTTTGCAGAAGCTGAAGTGAAAGTTCTCATTGGGGGGTAGTTTGATTATCCGTTGATCCAGCTGAGACTTCATGTCAAACACATAAAACTTTGTACGCTCATATTATACACAGGAACGTCTGCGCACTTAACTCAGCTAGCAATTTATTTGGAAGTATACATAAACGTTACCATATTTATCAATGGATGCATTTACTCGCTGCGAGCTCAGACGACTCACTTTTTGTGTGTAAGAGCTGGGCAATTTGCATGGGTCCCCTCATAACAAGTTATGATAGCCAACAACGATAGCCTTTATTATGGATTGAAACGGGCTATTGTGCCTGAACGAACACTGGGTGATACATCACAAATTGTTGGTTATGTTATCTAGTCAAGTCTAGTGGCCCATGTCGGCCAGAGGAACAGTTTTTACTGCAAACTTCATTCCCATGCGTAGTGTACGAGACATACATTAAACGGTGTTCTGAAAACTCATGGTTGTAGAAAATACATATAAAGGCGACGGTTTCTTATGGAGAATATTGTCAAAGCGTTTAGAAATGAACAGTTAATGTTTTGGCAAAAGATTCATGTTGTCAAAGCTAATGCAAGTGTGGAGACGAACCAAACCTGTTCTTTGATGGACTGCATTAATGGGTAAATTTTGCAACACGGAGACTGTGTCTCCGGTCTCCTAGACCTTCACAGAAGGCCCTCACGGGAGGCCAGAATAGGATGACTACAGGGTTCGGTAAAATAGTTTGGTACGAGTTTGAAGCCAAAAACAGAATTTAATATATTTTTCACGTTTAATACTTGCCCATCCACCGGCCTTGAATTAATAATAAAGTTAGGCTCGGAACCGGTATCGTCCAAATTATAATCACACGCAGTGGTGTGGAGCACGTGAGGAGAAGCATGGAAGTATCAACGAGCGGTTTGATATGTCAAATATTTTGTACGTCGCACGAATTCTATACATGAAAGATTTTAAGACAGAATTGGACACGCCGGTCACCTGTGTATGATTATCAAGCACTTTTCGATGACGCTGCAGATTTTTCCGGTATCAGAGCTACAAGTCTATAAGAGTTTCTGCTGTACACCGTTAGCGGCCATGTTATCGTTTAAATTCATTAGAATATTCCATTGGTAAACTGCTTTCAATTTCTGCATCCGAAGATGAATCCCTATTACAATGATAAGTGTTACTACAACATCTATTCGTACATTATAACAATCTTCAATCGAAATACAGGGCAATCAATAAACATATATGTAATAAAAAAAGGAACCAACGCAAAAGGGAACATTTTATGACAAACGTTTCAGAATACAAAGATTCCATCGTCAGCGCAAAAATTTAAAAATTCAAACCTTAAATATATCAAAGATATAAACAAAGAAACATACATTTTGTAACCTAGGATTTAATTGTCACGGATACATTTTAATCCGCACACACACACACACACACAGAACTATGCCAGTAGGTTGTGCAGTTCACCATTTGATAGCACTATCGTCTTGATTTAAGTTAGAGTTATGCGTTAGTATCTGTAAGAAATTTAAAATTCTGAGGTCATGATCATTATTTGCTACAAAAAGGGTTAAAAATTAACAACTTCGAATGGAAATTTGAAATTTTGGCTATAACTTTTAAGTGCTGACTGAGATGGTAGGGCAAATTGGCAACCAGTTCCATGAAATATTCCCATGTGTTGGTTGTCTATCGAGCTGTTGTAGTAAAACACCACCAAAATATGTAGAATGACAATCAACAATTACACTCGAAAAAATAGAGCATACACTTCACTGGCACTCCTCCAATTGTTCATTTTTATTAATAGGTGCTAAATTATGAGTGGAAAATTATGATTGCATACAATCATTACGATTGTATGCGCAACCATAAAACAATCTCTATGAAGCACTTTAGCAACTCGAGCGTTTTATAGAAAACACACGTATAAGCACTAAAACGCAAGAAACAAGTCATTTGTGCATGGAAAAAACAGTAAATTTTCCAGTTATCTGGTACAAAGATGTAAATGCTCAATATATATATATATATATATATATATATATATATATATATATATATATACTCGTATTATGTGTATACATAGATGTACATATATTATACCGAAGTCATAATTTTCCACTACGCACATTTGTCATCTGTAGCCATATGAAAACAAGTGTTGCGGTATAAAAAAAACAAGATGATGGATTAAAATGTGAAAACGAACAAACTGACAAGCCATGACATGACGCGATCACCGTCGGCGAGTTCTAAACTTTTACACATGAAATAAAACATGCATGAATTAATAAATAGTGGCTATCAGAAGCATATGTTCAATTATTAAATCATCATTTCCCTCACCACTGAAATTATGATGAAACTCGCATGGCTCACATAAACCAAAATTCATTGCCAGTATTTTAATTTTCACAGAGCTAAAATCTCTGATTCCCTCCAAAAATTGCGTTTCATATTAACAATATTAAAATTCGGATAATGCGAAAATCTTATCAGGTACTACAAATGACGAATGACCTAAAGTTTTTTCTCAATGAAGCGAATAGTTTCATTGCGTGTTAAAATCCTCAAGAAGTAGCATTTTATGAGAATTTTAACAATGAATAATGAAGAACAATGAAGGTAGCTGTTTTTTCACATTAATTAATATCGCATACCTAACTTTGTAAAATTTTTGTAATAATTAGTTTACCTTATTAACACATGATTATTTACGAAAACACAAGCTAAAAAATGGTACTGGATCATTGCGATTCAACACCATGAGTGACAGTTGCTAACACACCATTTCTTTTGGGGATTGAATGCCCAACACGGCAATACAGGGTGTCTCAAAAATATGTACTCACCCTTTAACCGTTGCAACATGCTGTCTTCTTTGTGTTGCATGTGTGAGGTTCGAACCTTTGCGAACATAATTCTTTAATCATATTTAATCATGTTCGCAAAGGTTCGAACCTCACACCTGCAACACAAAGAAGACAGCATGTTAGCGACGGTTAAAGGGTGAGTACATTTTTTTGAGACACCCTGTATATCCTCCTCTTAACCTAAACTACTGTAAAATTGAAAAAGTTATCTTCCCTCAAAAATAAGTACTTACTCTGAACTTAAATCATTTCAAACTAAAATAAATTTTTACTGTAATGTCTGCGAATACGAAATGGCTTCTTACTATCCTACACTTTCGATTTCGGTGCACATTGTGACACCCAGAAATGCGTGTGTTGATATAAATTCTCTAGTTCATCGCCCCAGAGTGAATGAGGATGCAATGGTCCATAACCCTTTGTCTACTGACGTGGAGTTATCATCAGTAGATAATGCATTAACTTTAGATGCTCGAGATGTTTTTCCATAAGGAAGCTACCTCCAGTTTACTCAATTCCCTTCTTTAGCATATCACAATCAAGCCTATGTATTTCGATTTGTCTGATGCTTGTAGACTGCTCATCGAGGAAGCTCTTTTTTATTCAATACCAATCGGGTTTGAAAAGGAAATAAAATGATTACACTTTTTGCCAATGGCTGATTTATGTATGTGTTTAAATAGCCTTTCTGACATTCTTGAGTCCTCGTGTAAGCCACCTTTCTTTTTGGCCGAAAGTCCTTAAAAATTTTATGTACGACTAATATTTACATATTTACTTCCTCCACAGGATTTTTTTCTCGAGTTTGCTTTATATCTTACTCGTGTACGCATTTCTTGACAGCTGCAATCAATCTCTAGCATACGATCAATCTTTATATCCAAGCTATTATTAAAGAGAATAGAATAAGGCAATAGGAACGAGCAGTTTGGCCCATTCTTAGGTTGATACCCAAGTCCCATGCCGTCATGACCAAATAGGATTGCCAATAACGCTTTACCTGTCAAATGTACAGGGTGCATCAGCATAACTTCCTTTTTTTCAAAGCACTTTGCTTTGAAAAAAAGGAAGTACGTTATCGCACCCTGTAATACAACCCTCCCTTGTGGTCAGCTCGCTTCTGAAGATAGCGACTTCTTCACACTGGCATCGTACTTCTATAAAAATTTTGACTGCGAAAACTGAACTTTTGAACTCTTTCCCAATGCGCATAAAAATAATCTCATTTACATGAAAACAATGGCCGTTATTTAAAATAACATTAATTTTCTCATTTTATGGCATATCAATGACTAATTGAATAACTGGTTTAATAAATAAAACATATATACAATATATTATTGATTGGGTTTTTGTCCCTTTGAGCTACAACTAAGAAAAATGTCTCAAACTGACTAGCAAGTAATGACCCACCTGTTTGGCCGTCTTGCTTCCTTACCTTCCTCCTGAAGTCCAACGCATGTATCCAAAAGAAGTCGATGAAGAACGGGATGCACCCAGACTAGAATGTAAACACCGAAAAACACAGAATAGCTGCCTCTCAAAGTGACGAAACTTGAGTAGTACCGTACCTCCTGGAGTACTTCAGCTAAAGGTAAAGTTCACACTACTGGCAGTCTCTCGAGTGTCTAGCACCATTCGTCGAAGTTAGAGATCACAAAATTGAACACTGTGCACTCCGCGGTCAATCCGTCCCCACCGCAACCACCAGGACACAAATACACAAAACACCCTGAACATGTCTCGATACCCAGACTTTTTCTTTGTTGTACGGCTTCATTTGAAGAACAGAGGTGAACGAATGTTTTTCCAGACAAAATTAAGACAGTGTAAAAAATTTCTGACTAGTTCTATTACGAAATTGTAATAGGAAAAAATAATCATTTTTATTGCATAAAAGCTAAAACTAGTAGGACTGATTCCCTATTTTCTTTTGAAATGAATGGCCAATATTATTTTCTCACTTGTTAGACACTACTAATGTATTCCTATATATACATACTGTTTTACAATGTATTGTGAGAGCAGAAATTTCTTCCCACATGCATATCGTAATGAATCTGTGGTGCCGTGATATTTAAAATGTTTTTTAAATTTTATTTTAAGGAAAAACAATGTAAATTTTGGTGTTATAACATTTTAAAATGAAATATTAATTTTCGTTGGAGAACAGATTTTAACTTTTTAGAAAATCAGGGGGCAAGATTGATGTCAAAGAGTCCCATGTAATGAAACAAATACCGTCATTTTCCCCCTCGTTGTTCAAGTGATACACGTAGTTTTAGCCTTACTTTGTTTTTTCGTTTTCGATCTCCTCGAAGGAGTAAGAATACGTAATTAATTCATTATTGTGTTCAATTCTAGTAAAGGGTTTAGATAGCTTTGTGCCCCAATTCTTTCGTATAAATGATATTCTCGTATTTCGTTTGGAACAACGAAAAAACCCTTTATGTCCAAGTAGTGAGATTCCATAATTAGTGAATATTCTAACCCCAACATAAGAAATTTACACGACGCATTTCAGTTCAATCATATTCAATGTATTATATTAAAACCATGTAATTAAACAGTGAACTTACTAACATGTTTCGTTTGATCTCAGCTTTAACTTATTCTATTGTATCAGAATTGACCGGACCATTGCCAGTGCACTCATGGTATGTCCTAAAAAATTGTTATTTCCTCTAATCGTATTTGCTTCAGTACGGTTCATATCCGAATTTTGGTATAGTTCTTGTGTTGTGCAAGTCTCAGCAGTTTATATAATTTCCCTGCTTCTCAATCTCCGCCTGCTTGTATAATTTCTTCATTATTAGCGCTGGACAGTTTTGTCGTTTTTCAATGATAATAATCGCGTAATTCAATAATAATTTCGTAATTCAATAACATCATTGCCTAGACTTATTCCAATAATTTCTTCACTTTCAGTTATTCATTTCTATACATCCGTGCAGTATTTTTGTTAAGTACTGCGGAGAACTGTGGAGTTCACTGTAGCGACACCCGACACAGCCTCTTGATCTCGCTGCTGATCCGTAGCAATACTCCGAGCGACTCCGCTCACATCCATAACTTCAATCATTCATCCCCTTGTTCTTTGTGCAAACGTCCCTGGAAATCATCTAATGCTCATGTAAATTGTTGTGCTTTATTTTATTAATTTATTAGTTGCTTAAAAATTTATCAATTGTGTATTATAATCGCCTAATTAGAGCCGGATTTAACGTAGGAAAATGATTTGCTGCACTTCGGCGTACGGATATGTAGCTTTCATTTTGGAACATTGTCAGTCGTGTATTACCTTCATCGTATTCCTTTTTTATTAAACGATTCATTATTTGTCGCCTGAAGCGATCTTGATCCTTACTCAAGATTTCAGTTTTGGTTCCCATCCAAAAAAAAACAAAGAAACAAAAACGTATATTTCCAATAAAGTTGGTAGATAAGAAATGTAACTGCATTGGTTTTTAAAGATGTCTTGTCATAAAATTCTAAGGGGGTAGGTATTCTATGCATAGTAGATGATGTAACAGCGGTACCTACGGGTAACCGTAAACATTCACATCACGCATTGAACGTTAAATATACATGGTGAAGCAAATGAAACTTCACTTTTTCAATGATGACTTAAGAGGTAGTCATTGGTGACACTTGTAAATTCTGATGTGGTAGATATTCTACGCATTTTAGGTGATAAGCGAAATTTTTTCTTTAGGCACAGCGTAGAATTAACATCATTGCATTTAACAAAATCGAATGTTTAACATCCGAGAAAGACAGAAAAAGAAAAATTATGAGATTGAAAAGTTAAAACATGAAGTTGTAATTGTTATTAAATTGAAATTATAATATCTAATTACTGGTTGACTGTTTAGTATGACTTGCTGATGATCTATTTAATTTAATTATTATTACAGTTATCTGGAAATACGATCGCGTTGAATAAAAATAGACGTTACAAATCAGAGAAAGCCTAAAAAAATGATAAAATAAAACAGTGAATGTCTCAAATTATCAAGATTTAGATGTTGATATAGATAAGAAGAGCTGAAGTAGACTAAAGTTATGAAGTTTCACATTCACTTAGTGCAACAAAGCAATTTCTAACATTGACGTATAAACTTTATGATTATACCTTCGAAAAATAAAATAAAATAACAAAAGATAAATAAAAAATATTTAAAAGCCTTAGAAGAAAAATAGACTGAGGAGGAAGCACAAATTCAAATACAATTCAATTTATTTTTAGGCAAAATACAATTTGTTTCCTATCAAAACGTCCATGTTTTTTGTTTTTTTTTCAATATGAAAACTGAACATTATGAACAGTGAAACATGTATCAGGTAAAGAAGCACCAATTAATAACCCTGAAACTTGAAACTAAAAAAGTAAAAAACGCCCGGTTTTTGATAAATTTAAATTAGTCGATTTGATTCCAGAGCTGCGGAATTGTAGCACGAGTTTAACATTTACGTTTATTTCGTTTGAATATTGTTAACTCTACTTCAGTTTACACTTAAGTTGTGTGATACAAACATATGGTAGATATTTATATGTAGTATGTTTCGTTACCAACTTAATTTTGTTTTATCATGCATAGGAACTAAGTTTTCTATATTTGTTTGCTACTTTGATATTCAAAAGTGATGTCACGTTTTTTTGAAATTCTTAATTGATTGGTTTTCCTTCAGATGCATGGGCAGTTTATTCCAAAGCAATGCACCTGAAATTGAGAGCCCTTTGTCCAGCATCGGATAAGCAGAAACTGATGTGAACATCATGTCGTCGATTAGGTTTCACACCCTTGGTGGTGGGTGGATGGAATTTAACAACGTTGGCAGAACTTTGAGGGCGATATAGAGAGGATAATACATATTTGACCTTGTAAATGAGTAGTCTTTGTTCTATTGGGGTCCAGTTAAGCTTTTTCATGAGAGGGATTGCATGATCGTTTTTTTGAAGTTTCCTTTGGATACTATTTTAGCAGCAAAATTCATACATTTCTGTAGCTCTTTTTGAAGACCTTTTAAGTATATCTCCCCATACCAAGTCACAGTAGTCGAAGCGTGATAACACTAAAGATTAGATGACTATTAATCTAGTTTTCTCGTCAAGCATGTTCTTCACGCGGTGAAAGAACATTAATGTACCGTTAATTTTGTTGCAAGTTTTCTCCACATTGAATGTGAAAGACATGTTTTGATCAAACCAGACGCCCAAATTTCTCACTTTTCCTACTGTTTCAATAATGTCAGTTCCTAACGTTAACCCTTTAGCGACCAATTTTTTTCTAGTTTGTACGTCTAAGCTCACAAAGACCGTCTGTACACTGATGCAATGAAGCACGCTGAGAGCCAGGCAGCCAAAAGAACGACGCTGTAACATGCCGCCGCGTTCAAACCTAGTAGCAACCTCATATTGCTCACTGTTTAATTATTAGAACAATTCTCCCGAAGACCGTAAAAGAGGACCGTATGGTCCTTTTCGTCGATAAAGGGTTAAAGTTAAATTCGGGAGCTTTTTAATAGTGTTCTTGAACCCAAAAATGATGCACTGTGTTTTGCTTGTGTTAAGCTTGAGACCATTTTGGTCGTACCATGATTTTACGTTTTAAAAGTTTTACAGTATTTGTTTTTGTGAGAGGTAGTTTGACAGGCGCGCTCGTCATTGCGATTTGTACATCATCTGCGCACATAGAAATTCTTGTGTTTGAGGGCTTGGATGGGATTTGTAATAAATCACCAACGGAAGAAGACTGGCTTACCATTCCTCAAGTTTATCGTGGGAGTATCAAGTACTCAAGTATCGTGTGTGACCCTCAACAATAATTTGAATCATGCAATGGTCACAAAAAGTTTATATGCTCATGAAAACTAATATATAGCTCTGTAACATAAGAGTATCATTAAGATTTAATTGAAAACTTTTGACTGCAAAATCATGCTTTTACTTTTAACCATGAAGCGAAAGTAAAGAGATCTTGAAAATATTACTCATGTTTGCCGGAGCAGTACCGCCCAGTCATTACTGCTAAAAAAACAAACAAACAAAAACGTATATATTTTTTTTTACAGTCATTACTACCCAATCATTACTGATAGTAGTGGATCTTTAAATTCAAACTAAACACATTTTATCAAAATATTACTAGTCGAATGTGACAAGTACCAGGATTAAATTAGCTACGAACTGTAAATGTGTGTATTAAACTCTCATTCAAAGTTTAATCTTTACCGTCTACAGCACAAACAACGGAACTTGACATCCTCCTTCAGCAACATTTTGTGTGGCCCTATATTTCGGTTCAAAAATGCGTTCTATTATGTGGTATGGTTTGTATCTGGGACGCGTAGTGTTATCTTTTCAAAGATTTACGTAAGTTAAAAATCTTCGTTGTAAGAAAATTTTCACTGTTTTGTTAAACTGATAAAATAGATGTACATTTTCAGATATGTTGAGTTTGAAAGAGAAAAACTTGGATACTTATAATCAGAGACCAAAAACGTCAAGAACAGGAACAGCTTCAATAGTTTTCTGAACGACTGCTAATTAATTGCGAAAATTACAATCAGATTTTGTTATCATGCTTGAGACGAAATAATCTACACCAACACCAGCTTGGTCGACTGGTGAGCGAATCTGCCTGCGAGCGGAAAGACCCGGGTTCGACTCCCGCTGCCGACATGGTTGACGCGGCTAGAAATACGGCATGGGACTTGGGTAAACAACTGAATAATTATCGAAGTAATTATCCGACCCAAGAATGGGCCCGAAGGTTCGTTCCTATAGCCTCATTCTATTCTATTCTATTCTAATGAGGGTTAAAGAAACCTCTAAACAAAATTTATCTGTGACTTTCTATCATGGCTTCTGGTAGAAAGTCAATCAAATAAATTAATCCACAACCCCGGCTTTGGAATAACTTATTCTGAAGCATGAACGTACCTTTTTCAGTGATAGTGTTGTCGGGCTAAACTTCGTCATGTTATAACAATTTGAGTAGTCTCAGCCTTAGCCTTCAGTCGCTTTCAAATTCATGACGTACTTCGGTATCTTATTTAAACGTTTCCGAACATTCGATTAGTTTCATTCCACGTTCTTAATTTGTACCTCTTGTGCTTGGAATACATTCAAGCAATTCCTAGCATCATAATACCAAAAAAGCATTTCACGTAGGCTGAGCCTCTCTCATTTAAATTTACGATGAATTGAAGACACCCAGGAAGGCTAGGAAGACACAAGTGATTAATCTATTGATTTGGTGTATTAGTTTCGCTAACAATGATACTAGAACACGCGCTCCCCGTATGGGAATTTACCTCATTATATTTTATGTATCCCAGAAATGAAGGAAGTCGTCAGAGTGAAACTCCACTAATAATTAATGCAACTGGCACCTCAAATTCGCGAAGCTTCAGTGTTTCTTGTAAATAACAAAAGTAACAGCGGGTGAATCTCACAGATACGAACAAACTAAATGAAAAGAAATACGCTAAAACTACGCAAGAAAAGAAGAAATACAAGATCTACAGACATTGGAATTGAACAAATTGCAAGTTACTGAAACCAAACCACTGAATTCGCGCTAGATCACTAAGAACATCATTAACACGTTGACTCCGAAGTGGTACGTATGTGTACCACTTAGGTTAGGTTCTGTAATTTTTTCAGATCCTTCTAGTGACTATGCGTACAAAGTGAAGTTTTACACCAATCAGGCAATCGGAGGCAACGAGTTAAATTTAAAAATAGACATTTACCAACCGATCAAAAGATAAATATTCAGTTATTTGAGAAACATACGAGCGTAGGTCTGATGTAACAAAGTATGAAATGCCATTTCAAGAATATCTGCAATAACGTACAACTGAATACGAAAAATACAAAAAAATTAGAGGTAGTTTCTTTTTAAATAAATGAATTCTACAACACAGGAGTATACTAAAAAAACCGCCTTAATGAATAGTGGCAGCGTAAGCTCTGCAGAAACAAAAACTTGAGAACGAAGGAAAATCTCTCTTTAACAGAAAATTAAAACCCTTACGATTAAAATCTCCATCACGAATCGCTCACGAGAAAACATTCAGCATACTTCGCCATTTTGAAAACCGTAATCCTAAATGAAAAGTTTCGCTCGAATTCTTGCTAAAATTCCGTAATTCTAGCACGGAACCTAGTTAATGTGTGGCACCACAAATCTTCTAATAAAAGATAGCGTCAGCATCTTCATGAGAAAAAAGTCAAAATGAGAATGAAATCGAACCTCCTTGTACGACACTTTGAAGTACAGAGCCTTAAACTAATGAAACAAATGGAAAATTCTTATAATATTCCTAGTTTAACCACTGCAGCCACAACAAAAGCGATCTCAGTAGTGATACCCGGTATCAGGAAACAAATGAAAGATTTGAGTTACAACGACGTGAACTACACCTGAACTGACTATTATAATAACAATGTTGCTTCTTTCAATCGGTGAGGGATACCTTTGAGGAACGTTAATTTCTCAAAAACAACTATTGGGGATCACGACCAGCTAGTCCTGAGGAGCGCTAACGCATCAAGATGAGCTGAATATTGTGAGTCAATATATTGATGAGTCAATATTAACAGTTAAAAAGTACAATTATCCTAAGGAATTATTTAGCTCAATAAAAATAGAAATAGCAAACCAAAAATAAAGTCGATTAATTTTCGTATGAAATAAGCTTCACTGGATTCTTTGTTTCTTCAAGGATTTTGTAGATTCTCTCCACGACGTAAAATGACTAGATGTCCTGTTCAGGACAGCTAAACCCATAAAAAATACATGTTTTCGAAATTGACTTATTCCTCAAATTTGCTCAATTCATACATACGTACATGTAACATATTGTATCGTTACAATAAACTTAAAACAATATGATAAATCATTCATGCTCGAATAAGAAGGAATATAGAATACAAGATTGAGGGCTACTCTTAACACAAATATTTACATAAAACCATAGGCTTAAATTCAATATGCACCACAACATAACTATACCTGTATGATTCCATATATGTGAAGTACCGCGTTTTCAGCGTTCACAAGCAGTATATTGAACGAGTAAATTTCTTAACATTCAAGTGACATTTGCAGCCATGCTCAATCAATCAAAAATATTCCTAGGAACAGTACTGTTAGGTATGGAGATGCATGGGACAGCGCCTTGCTGATGGGGTTTAAAGTTTACGATCTTTTTACTTTCCTTCTCTCCTCCCTCTATTTAAAGACATAATTCATAAATGAGAGAGAACAGTTGAAACTGCTACAGGCTTTGAGTGAAATTTAAACGTAACCATGCAGCTAACATGATTACGAACAAGTCCAAACTCAGTACTAGTATCAAGAAACTACACGTATAGTTAATTATATTCACAGACAGCCACAATATCATGAGAAACTGTCTTTCTGAAAGAATGTAGTTCTCCGTAGTTCATGCAAGTCATTTGCTTGAGAAGCTCAATCGAGAGATGACATAAAGTGCTTTCCTGTCTTTTAAGAATCACACCTGCATCTACTAGGATTTGAACAAAGCCATTGTACCAGACTAGGTTCCAACACAGGGAAGAATATTTACACAAGATTACATGACTTCATGAGCACGTCATTAAAATTGAAAGCATCGTTGGAATATTATCACTAGACTATCATGACTTTCGTTACGACTATAAGTTAATATTAGAGTTAACACTATTGAGGAATCAACATCGAAGCGACATCAACTCCAGTCCACCAACTTTCTAAGTCAAACTACAGTATTTTATCAAGTTTTCCTATCGTGTACAGCTGGAGTTAAACTAAACTTCTAACTGGAAATTATGCAGACTGTATTCATTCGTCGGTTTGTTGCATCTCAAACGACCTCAGTCTTACCTTCGTATGAATTCACGAAGCTTTCAATCTGTGGCTTTGTTGTAGATTTCAAATTATAGTCAAAAAGATGCGGGAGGAAAAATTACATTATCAAAATCCTGTAAAAGATCGATAGAAATGTACTGAAATTTAACAAGATGCGTCAAAATGAATGACTATGTCACAGAAATGAAAAACGTGTTGGCAGGTGACGAATCTTTTTCTAGTTAAATAATTAATTGCCAGATTTTTGTAAGATGCAACGCAGTTGTCAAAAAATTGTAGCGGCAGTTAGGTATACATCTGGTAGACGTGCCGGCCCCAAGCAAGATTGCCTCACTTTATTCAAGAGATCAGTCATTTTATCAAGTTCAAACTCAACTCTATAACAGCCATGCCATTTTTCGCCCGAACGAAATATTGCGTAAATCATCACTCATATTCACTCGTTTATGTAATTTCCCCTAACTTTAGGATGAAACATCTAAAATACAACACTGAAGTAAATTATTTATGATGAACTTCAGGAAGGACAATGGTGCATATAGGGATAAACGTCCTTTGTTTACATACCTTGCCTACGGTATGATGAAAATTGCTTTAGCATATTCCATACACATGAAGAGAGTAATAGCTATAAATGAAGGATATTGCATGAGAAATTTCTCAGTTTTCTTGCTTTCAGTCTAGATGATATTTGCTTGGGAGCTCCATCATACATTTAGCTGGTGCTCAGCTACGCAGATCTGAAGCCCTTCACAAGTATCACCACAGTCGACAAACGCACCCACCTGAACACTACATTGGTGTACTTAATTTTAAAGGTTGATTGTTTCACGTACCAATCTCTAGATCTTTACACCACTGAACAATGGAAAACTCTGTTAACTTTCGACTGTACGTATTAATTTGTACCTCTAGCATCATAATACCAAAAAAGCATCCTAAGCATCCATTCCTCCCCACTGTCCGCATGTTAGCAGTGAACCAAGATTAGTCCAACAATCCAAGGAACATGTCATTGATCACAATTTGCTAGTACGATAAATATAACTGACACCTTTCGAAGCAGAAACACTTGACGTATCCGTACTTTCTTATGAAATATCGCACCTTTCCATCACACCGTAATGTCCTTTACAGTCATCGTAATAAATTATGCAAACGATTGACAAAATAGAAGATGAAATAAAATTGGTTTCGTCAAACACACACAGAAATTGTTCAGATACTCTTAAAAATACAAGCCATTAAAGTACATATCTTTATCTCAATGTACCAGTACGCTGTTGGTGGTAAAGAGAGGGCTTTAACTGACAAAAGGTAAATTTTATGTCTTAAAAATAGCAGGAGCAAAATGTCAGAACTTCAAAATCTGGTCATTTCGTGCACAAAGGATTTCTACCATCTTTAATGTATCGAAGAATTTTTTACGCACGTACAAATTGGGAAATCGAAGAGAGTAACAGAAGACCTAATAGCTACCTTACACACAATCAATCCCAGATAATGATTCAAGATAAAAACGTCAAATTTGAGTTCACAAACTGTGAATCGAGACAAATGATCGAAAACAAATACAGTCGGCGCAGAAACACCTGATTGAATTTTTAAAATACAAAATATAACGCAGATCAGAAATAAAACATGCGATGATATAGTTAACGTATGTATAGAATAAATAAAATGGGACAACTGAGATGAGGAGCTTATGGAAATGGATCACAGGTAAGATCCTGTGGCTAAGAGTAAGTATGAAAGACATAACATTCTTCACTGAAAATAACTACGAACTCATTTTCTATTGAACAAACTACAAAAACTTCCCTTCCACGTACGAATATTACATGCACGACCAAAAATTAATCAAACGAACAGTATTTCTGATAAATGCGCCGCTGAAAATGAATTTCAAAGAACCACCTATGCAACAAACCTGAATACCTTCCCTACGCAGAACACCAGACACTCGACAGAATACCAGTGGAGTGCATCAGTGCAGCAGGCCTCAGAACTCGATCATTCTTTCTCGGAATCCGCCTTTTCTTCAGCATCATCAGGAGGATCACTGTTGTCTAAGAGAAGCGGTGACGATGGTCGTGGATAGACAGCGCTGTCAGAGGACGAGGTAATCGCTGAACCTACCTCGACTTCTGCTAAAGTAGACGGAGGTGCTCCCTCACTTCCTCCTTCACCCAGTCCCTCGGCAGCCACCTCACCCATGCAGTACCCCAATCCTTGGCGCATGTCCAGAACAGGGTTCACTAGCTTCACCGAGCCGCTCGACCTGTTGTTCTGAAGTGACGACAAGTTCGAGTACTCAGATCGGGTCGGTGAGTTCGACGACCGAGTGAACGAATATTCAGAGTGGGTGGGGGAGGAGTGGGCAGTACTATTGGACCGAGAGCTACTACCAGGAAGCTGACCGTTAGAACTTGACCCTGAAAGACCTACAGGGCACTGCTGGGCGAAATAATGAAGAGAAGAAAGAGGACCCCTTGAATGTTGGTAGTAGGGTGGCATGCTGTGGCTGTACGGGTAGTCTGTAGTACGCAAAGAACGGCGAGGTCTTGCTCCCAAGGTGGAATAATCCACTCCACCAGGGTCCCCATTGGAGAACTTGTCAGCAACACTGTAGGCACTGGCGCTCGACTTCACGCTCTCAACTTCCGAGCCTTGGGCTTCGAAAGGAGGCAAAGAGCCATTTTTGGCAGCAACGTCACTGGCAGATCCAAAGAAAAGGTCGTTGCTGCTATTATCAGAGCAACCGTTGCTGGCGGCTGAAGAAAAGGCGTTGCGGTCAGACCCAGCACCATCAACAACACTACCAGCAGCAGCAGCGGCGGCAGCGGCAGCAGCAGCTTCAACAACAGCAGCAGCGCCGACTTCCCTTCTCACCGCGTCCATTTCTGGACTACGATTCGACTCTGCCATCAAATCGAACTCAGATTTTTGCTCATCATCATCGTCGCTGATGGCACCACCAGAGGCTGCGGCGACCCCACGTCTGTCAACCATGACAGGACCCACGTACAGGGACCCCACGGGGGCCGAATGAGGAACCCCACCACTACGCATGACTCCTGTGCGAGGGACACCAGGACCAGCAGGCTCTGAGTCCTTGCTGCCTAATGCGGGCCCTGACACGGGCGAGGAGGAAGAGGTGATGGTCGTGGTAGCAGAGCAGGGAAGCGTCTCCGTGATGGGACACTCGATGGTGCTTGCAGGACACTCAAAATGCACACAGTGGAACACCTGCATGCAACAAATTATATGAAGTTCATATATGATTGCACAGTACATATATTATAATGATGTTTAAAGGACTTTACTTAAAATGATAATTAAACCCTAACTCATTTAGTGACAAACCTAGCAGTTGGTAAACAGTTCGAAATGTAACAGAAACATTGTTTATAGATCACAGAGTCAGCTGTACTAGTGAAATAGGCAGGTAAAAATTCATCAAATAGATATTTACAAGCATTACGTTGGGTGATGGTGAATTCTTGAAAGCAGTATAAAGAGAAAAAAATAACGTTGATCACATCAAAACAAATGGGATAATTAGTTATATTTTTGACTCCTACACGTCTAATTCATTAGAAGACTAAGGTCCCAGGCTGAGACCCCCCAAAATAGGCATGCACAGTCTCAATAACACGTGTTGTAGCTCGCAGTAAATATTTAACTGCAAAATGTATCACTTTGTTAGTACGAAGCTAAAAATCTAGAACTTATAACATGGAGAAAGTGAAGTAGACTTCACATAATCCAGCCCAAAAAATTAGGAGAGTGACAACAATCCTTTGCAGTCCACCCGAGAGTGGAAAGACACTAACTAAAATTTCTAAACTAGGTCCAGGCTCACCTCACTACACCAGGTTACTACCGCACTAAAAACAGTATCTTAAAGTTTACAGAAGGAGAGTAGTAGTCGCAGTGGTTGAAGTAATGATCTAACTAAAATAAGTACGGCATGAGGGTTGGGTAGCAACCCAAGAATGGGCCAAAACGGCTCTTTTCTATTGACTTATTCAATTCAATTCTATTTTAAGTAATTCGCGAAGGAAAGCACACCTCATTAACTTGATATAAATAAAATAAGTAATTCGCAAAGGAAAGCTCACCTCATTAACCTGATATAAGTAAAATAAGTAATTCATAAAGGAAAGCTCACCTCATTAACCTGATATAAGTAAAATAAGTAATTCGCAAAGGAAAGCTCACCTCATTAACCTCATAAAAGAAAAATAAGTAATTCGTAAAGGAAAGCTCACCTCATTAACCTGATATAAGTAAAATAAGTAATTCGTAAAGGAAAGCTCACCTCATTAACCTGATATAAGTAAACTAAGTAATTGGCAAAGGAAAGCTCACCTCATTGGCCGTGTTGAAGACGCCCACTATCTTGAAGTAGACCACAGGCCGAGGAGTGAACTGTATGATCTGCCAGGAGCGGCAGCACTCACGCGTTTTGTCTATCACCACCTCCCAGTCACGGCCGTTCACTGAACTGTCGATGTAGTAGCTGTAGGAACGCTCGTCGCAGTCCCACAACAACAGCCTGCTCACAACAGTCACGATGAATACATAGATGTACACGTGTGTTCAGTTAAGGATCTTAGTATTAATAGAGTTGGGTCAGTGTCATGACGAAGTCACAATAACGTTCCTAAGTTAATCCACCTTCCGACGCAGGAAGCTTTTTATACCATCAAGCTGTAGGTGTACGAATGTATGGTTGCTATCAGTAGTGGTAATAATAATAGTAATCATGGTCTGGACGTCACGAGCATGCTATGTAGACATTTATCAACACACGTAAGCATGACGTATCACGATAAGGTGACCATATGAAAAAAATTTCTGTATTTTATCATTTACTGACAAAGGAAACAAAGGAAACAAAACTAATCAATTTTCATAACAGTTAATTTTGCAATAAACTTCAATTCTCTTCAGACTTCAATTCCTATTCAAAAAGCTTCTAATTTAGCAAAACTCTGAGAGCCTCCTTGCACAGGCAGTTATATTCACGCACACGACAGTCTCAATTAAAGTGAAATGTCGCTTCTTCCATAGCTGATTTCCTACGTTGAGCCAAGTCTTGAAAAGGTAAAGAGATATTTTATACAACAGGTGCATATACTGAAATGAGCCTGCTTTCAACAATGAAGGCAATATATTTACGAAACAAGAACCCTAGGAAAAATTTATCAAACGAAAACTTGTACGAGTACACATCATCTAACACACCACTGTTGTATCTAATTTCATAGATACATACTTTTCATGTCCTAGTGAACTAAGTACTTTTTCTACTAGAGACAAATCATTATTAATTTTTCCCTTAAACCAGTAGAAATAATCTACATCTACCGATGTAGATTAAACCTACATCTGAAAGAACGAATCAAATACAAACAGGCAACATAATGACTTTATCCATTAGACATTCATGAATATGAACTACTTTATCCATTGAATATTAACGAAATAGCACGATTTATCCATTCAATATTCACGGATCCACACGCGTTTATTCATTGAATATTCACGAACATCCACGATTTTCTCCAATGAATATTACAGAACGTCGACAATTTTATTCATTCAATATTAACGAACGTCGATGATTTTATTCAATTTCATATATTTCACTATATTCAATTTCATCCTTCAATATTGACGGATATACACGCGTTTATTCACTAAATATTCACAGATATACACGCGTTTATTCATTGAATATTCACAGATATACACGCATTTATTCATTGAATATTCACAGATATACACGGGTTTATTCATTGAATATTCACAGATATACACGCGTTTATCCACTGAATATTCACAGATATACACGCGTTTAACCACTGAATATTCAGGCGAATGACCTGAGGGAGCCCAGCCAGTAGGGTTGCCCCAGCTGGACACAGATGGAGCCGCTGCCGAGCTGGTGGCAGGTGTAGCCGCTGTCCCAGTCGTAGTTGGTGACATCTCCGTTGAGGAGGTTATTGCGACTCCTGCTCACGCCCTCTATGACCACACTACTGCGGGACACTAGCGCCACGTTGCTGCGAGGCACTGCACCGGGCATGCAAGAATCCAAAATATAAAACGTCACACAAGAATGTAATTTTAGTGAAATATTAAACGTCAGAGACGAATATGAGAAAATATATGAGTTGAAATATTTTGAGTCAGAATTTGATAATTTGTGATCATGGCCATTACTTTTTGAGAAGATCTCCAAGTAAATTGAAGCGTGATGACTTTTTGAGTTTTTTCAAGATTGAAGACCCTGTGTTGATCACACATATGTACTTTACACGCGCTTAGCTCCAACGAACCCATATTAGTGTGTGTTACTCTTTAATGAAGAAGCTAAAATAGCCTGAATATATTCAGGCTGTTTTGGTGAATTTAGTGAATACTATTCACTAAATTCACCATCAAAGTCTTCCACAATCGTAAATTCAGGTCCTTGGAGTGATGTGTCCTACACCCAACCATCCGCAAAAAGAAATATGTCGGAAGCAATATGTTGAAATAAGGTAAAAACATATACGATCACTGATCTCAAAGAATAACTCGATCTAGTGTGAAGTACAATTTGACCAAATTGTAACTTTCTGCAACGTTTCTACTGCCATTCCTGGAGCAATTTTTTGCTAGACGCGTAGTGCTCAAGTGCACAAATTTCCTCCTGGCCATATAAGTAAAATATCACGAAAAAATCTCGGCCCCATGGATCTCACCGATAAGGCCTCGGTGCATCATGACCTGGAGTTTAGTGTAGTAGGCCTCGAGCGCCACGAGATGGAAGACCCTGTTGACAGTGTTGTTTGTGCCCACCACCTTGATGTAACGCACAGCACGAGCTGGGAAGTACAGGTACTGCCATGACCTGCACATTATTATTAATATGTTACTGGTGAAACCAAAACTGCGACCGTAAGAGCGATCTCAGCATCATTATTGTTATTATATTCCTGGTTATGTAGCAATCTCAGCAGGGATCCATGGCATCAAGAGGCATTTTTCGTGTGATTTTTAGCTAACACATCATTGAGCAATGGAAACACGACCAGTACAGCACCGGGTATTTCATTACTGGAGTACAGGTACTGTCACGACCAGTACAGCACCGGGTATTTCATTACTGGAGTACAGGTACTGTCACGACCAGTACAGCACCGGGTATTTCATTACTGAAGATGAAAAGGTCCTCTTAGCATGTGCACTACACACAAGGGCTTAAATTACTGAATGTGTGTGTTTACCAAATTTAATAAAAAATATTAGCGGAGTACGTAGTCTACAAAAAAGAAATATTGTAATTTTTGCCTGAAATACAGATGTAGATACAAAGATTATCTGTATCACGTTAATTACTAAAGAAGCACAGGTACCACCAGGAAGTGCACCACATGAGGGCAAAAGTTATTCCACCAGGTAAAAAAAGGTATAATTTCACTACCAACACACAGTTAATTTCTGCATTACTACATGTATTATCTCGCACACTTGTACTTATTTCGGTCGGAAATCTTCGGTGCAAAAGTGGAAAACTGCCCGCGTTTTAATTTTTTGTAAATGACTAATTTTTTTACAATAAACGGTTGTTCAAAGTGTGCTGAACTAAAATTTGATCCTCAAGGTAAAAAGTTGCTATGGTGAATATAATTATATGTTTCTTTCCCAGATGATACTTGCATTTTTTTAACTACCCATAGTGATTTAATAACTATGAAACACAATTATATTCCCCATAGACACTTATTTCCTTTGGTGATCAAATTTAAGTTCAGCACACTTTGAACAACCGTTTATTGTACAAAAAAATTACTTACAAAAAACTAAGACGTGGACAATTTTCTACTCGTGCACCAAGTATTTCCGACCAGAGGGAGTATTGGGTAAATGTTTTGACATTTATTCTTGTTTAGCCTCACAATTTTTTATTTATTTGTTCACAATTTCCAATTTAATGCATTCTAGTACTGTATGAAGTATATGATTAAGATAACCTGTATTTTTTATAAACAAACCTTTCTTAAAAGTTTAAACTAGCAAGCAATAAATACTTCCTACCAACTTCAAAATTGATATGCACCAAAAATTTCCGCCAGGAAGGAGTAACAAATAATCAACAATATACACTATTGCACAAATTACACAGGTTCATACTATATGCAAGACAATTATCTAAATAATTTAAGCAAATTAGCATGCTTAATAGTCGACCTGAAGTCGGCTGAGACTGCCACCACGACAGACCTTTGTAGCAAAGAAGACAGGAACAAAAGGGAGGTAGTTGTGCTAACCTTATGTCAGTGTATTGTTGTATGGGAGACACCACGACCATCAAATTATAGAAAAACTAACCATTTTGAAAAAGAAAAAACAATGAGCGCTACACAATTTCAGCCACAGAAATTGTTACAAGCTGAGTATTCCCATAGCAGTGACAGCTCCTAAGCCTCACCTGCAGTGACAGCTCCTAAGCCTCACCTGCAGTGACAGCTCCTAAGCCTCACCTGCAGTGACAGCTCCTAAGCCTCACCTGCAGTGACAGCTCCTAAGCCTCACCTGCAGTGACAGCTCCTAAGCCTCACCTGCAGTGATACTGCGTATGATCCACCACACGCACCCAGTCTTTCTGGTCCATAGAAACGTCAATGTAGTAACTGTAAGACCTGTAAGAGATCTTCACTTTAATGAGCAAAACTCATGAGCAAAACTCATGAGCAAAACTCATGAGCAAAACTCATGAGCAAAACTCATGAGCAAGACTCATGAGCAAGACTCATGAGCAAGACTCATGAGCAAGACTCATGAGCAAGACTCATGAGCAAGACTCATGAGCAAGACTCATGAGCAAGACTCATGAGCAATTCATACAGGTACTCTGCTCTGTTGTTGTTGTCCATACATGAGTATGGCTACTGTAATGAAAATTTATTCATACTTTGAAATTTATTAAATACAGAAAATTGTCCTCAGTGAAGCACTGAATTATTGAGGGTAGTTATATGAAGCAGTAAATATAAATAAAATCAATTACAATTGCTGAATACCTACAACAAACGTGCATTTCTAGGCCTCATTCACAGTTATAGGCGCGTAAAAACTTCACAAAATAATTAGTCAGAATTACTTTTCATTTCAATATTATTATTCATTAGCATGGAGACAGTGAGACGAGTAGTGCATAACAGAGAGATATGTATATTATTATATATGGATGGTCCTGAGTTTTTTTTTTTTCATAAATTTAAACGATTCCGGGGTTTTCCAATGTTCGTTTTAGAATAAAAAACTGTGTCTGAATTATTAAAGCAATCAGACGATTACTCAAACAGCGCTGATCAATTTAAATACATACATCTCTAATAGGCTGGAGGCTTCTGGACATATATATTTGGATTAGCCAGCGCTGTCCGAATAATTGTCTGATCGCTTAAATAATTCAGACAGTGTGTTCACCTCAAAAAAACATTTGAAAACCCTAGAACCCTCTAAATTTATAACAAATAAAATAAAAAAAGGACAACCCAATATACATATCGAATCTATTGTAACTATTAGTATCACCCTAATATTTATATATATATATTAATATGTATTAATACATATATCAATTTTTTTATTAATCACAAATGAGGAGTGGACACTACGAAGAGTGAAAAATGCACGCCTGCAGATAATTCTCTCACGCTGCCCGCATTAAAGCCTGATGTCGCACCAGCACTTTCTCTTGAGAAGAATGAGTGCAAGAAATGGAGCTATCCCATTGATGTAATAGAGGTAAACCAGCTGGAGCTGACGAGTGCTACTACAGAAGCTCATTAAATCTCCCCAACCCCTCCCTCCAAAAAAAAGATATATGAACTAAGCGGTATTGTGAATGATCTGTATTTTCCTCAGCCACCTCCTCCTTGATATGAGAAGCACAAAGCATGTGAAATACTTTAAGTACATAATGATATATTAACACAATAAACATGCTTAATTCCAAAGGATCCTTTCTCTATTTTGTTCAAGACGCAGGAAAGAAAGATGCCTGCCAAGGACCAAATATCTCATACCTGAGATCCTTGTCACAGGGTACAAGTAGGAAAGAAAAATGTCTGCCAAGGAACAAATATTTCAGTACCTAGGATCCTTGTTCCAGAGCAGGAGGCGGAGGAAAGAAAAATGCCTGCCAAGGAACAAATATTTCAGTACCTAGGATCCTTGTCCCAGAGCACAAGGCGGAGGTGGTTGATGATGCAGGACTTGCCGAGCTTCACAAGGATGTGCTGAGGACTGTCATCAATGGAGTGCCTGGTGAAGCCGCGGTCCATGTCGTAGTTGCTGGTGTTGCCGTCCAGGAGGTTGTTTTTCATCTCCCCTGTGAGCACCACGGCGTCTTTTGCTGAGGTAGCCACATTCTCTTCGGCCACTGAAACCAGGAACTTTGATGAAGAAACACGGAAATGAGGTATAATTATATATATATAATTAAAATTTGGTAGTTTGGTAGCTGTGGTTTGTTTGTGCTGTACTGTTCTGTGATCTATTTTGGCTAGTTGTTGTAAGACCGTCTGAAAAGACGAAAAAAGCCAAATACATATAATTACAATGAATTGTAATGTAAAATGAATTGAGTGTACACAGAGATGAGGCCCTATTGCAAGATGGTCATATAGTGGGTCGATGTAGAAAAACTTGACGGCACTACAATTACAATAAATAAGAGGATATTAAGAAACGACTTCAGATAAACCTCAAATAGTAATACTTTACACTAGTAGGTATCTATGCAAGATAAAATAAGCACAAAAAACTGGTAAACGCAGTGAAAAATTAACCAATAACTTTGCCTGAGATGTCGACCTCTATTTGCCCCCCTGCTTGGTAAAGCTAAGCTTTTACACAGAAATGAATTCAATGCTGTAGGACGTGTTCGTGTCTAGCGTGCTAAGTTTTGAGTTGGCCAAAAAGTTTATTCGTTTTTCAAATGCCATCTTTCCGGCTTTCTAGAATACATTCTATGTTCTCAAGATCACTAAATCAAGCGTGGAAAATGAATTGCACAAACTGGGCCATGTTTCTAAACCAGATGTTTGGGTTCCCCATAAACTGACAGAAGCAAATTTTGTGCATAAAGTTTCCATTTGTGATTCGTTGCTGAAACGGGAAAGTAACGACCCATTTTTGAAACGCATTGTTACTGGAGATGAGAAGTGGATCGTGTACAGTAATGTTACACGCAAAAGATCGTGGAAAACGGCAAATAATCCACCACAAAGAACACCCAAAGCAGGCCTCCATCCAAAAAAAAAGTGGTATCATTATGGTGGGATTGGAAAAATGTCATCTTTTTTGAACTTCTTTCTGCTAGCAGAACCATCAATTCAGCGGTTTACTGCGAACAACTGGATAAATTAAGCATGGCTCCATCAGAAGCGACCAGAGCTAGTTAATCGTAAAGGCGTTGTTTTTCACCATGACAACGCACGGTCACACACTGCTTCGGCTACCCGGAAAAAATTGCTGCAGCTTGGGTGGGAAGTTTTACCTCATCCTCAATATTCTCCAGATTTAATTCCCTCTGATTTCCATCTGTTTCGTTCACTGCAGAATTCACTGAATGAGAAGGAGTTAGATTCTGATAAAGATGTTAAAATTTTCTTGGACATCTTCAGCAATAAAGAGCCTGCATTCTTTGAACAGGGGATTAAAAACTTACCAAACAGATGCCAAATGGTAGAAGATGCACATGAAAACGACTTTATTGACTAAATAAATGTTTCTATATATCAATTCGGTTTTAACTTCCTCTTTAAAAAAACGAACTTTTTGGGCAACCCAATAATTCATTTGCTAGGGGCCTCAATAAGGAACCGATTAATCTCTCCTGTGAGTAATATGTTCAAACTGAGTAACCGTTCCTATGAGTAATTTGTTCAACGAATTCATTGCCAATCCACATGAGGGATTAGGATTATCTTACATATATCCAAATTAAAAATAATTCCATGAAATACTTCAGAACAAAAAAAGTCTTATTTCAAACCTTGATTTAAACTCTTTGAAAACACTACACTCTCTCAAATGAACTTATCAGGCAAACCTGAACGTAATCTGTTGGCTTAAGAAAATCAGTGAAATTCTCAACCAGTTAAGGAAAAGTGGGTGACATGAAAACCTGTGACGGCTTGTATGAATGTGAGGGCTTGCATGTACATGTGGGGGCTTGCATGTACATGTGGGGGCTTGCATGTACATGTGAGGGCTTGCATGTACATGTGAGGGCTTGCATGTACATGTGGGGGCTTGCATGCACATGTGACCAGCACCAACAGGAAGGGCACCTACCAAGGTACCCACGGTACCGGAGGTCCATGTCCCTGGACTCGTTCTTTGCCTTGATGGCGTCCAGAATGTTGTCAGGAGACAACAGGTGCGACGGACGCACAACATTCAGCAGATCCTGTAACCAGCCAGACGTAAATCACTCTAATCTAGTTTTAAAAAAATGTTTCAGTAAACAACTTCACAAAAATAAAGTTGCCAAAATATTTTGCCCGTGATTTACAGTTGTCTTCCAAGGTCAAAAAGTTATCCATGAATATAAACTGATCATGATCCCGACACAAGCTTCCTTCATGCAATTGTAAAACAAAGACAAACAAATTTCTCACCAGAAGTGACAGCAGCGGCAGGCGAATGAGTGAGATAATTTCTTGGAGTTGCGCTTTGTCAATCATGTCGTTGGTTTTGGCCCACTCCCTGACGCCACAGAAGATGTCTACTTCAGGAGCACAGAAGCTGTCTCTGGAGATGATGCTCTTCAGCGCAGTCTGCAAGCCACATTAAGTCCAATATAGAAACTCACGAGTACATTCCATTGGTCACTACACAGTTTATCTTTAGTTATTAGTTAACATCAAGTGTTGGTCTTTCAGTTAGTGCTCAAATACAAACTATTCTGGTAAATATTCCAGCTCTTTTATTCCAGGGAGTATTTTATTTAAAGAACATGGTGCTGCAGAGAGTACCACACAATGGAGAGACAGGAATACAACTGCAAGAGTTGCAGGCTCTGAAGTGGAAGACTGGTAGGAACCCTGACCAACAACTTGCAGTCTTCTAACTCTCCTATTCCCAGACCACATCATCTCATGTTTTTACTCACAGCAACTTTTAATCCCAACGCAATATTCCTTGAAAACTTGTCCCTCATCTATACTATGCCTATTTTAAAGTAGCTGATAGTGCTGTGTCAGAGGAAGCAGTAATAGCTCAGTTTTTTATCCACCATCAATCACTCCCAACAATTTTATAGCCTTTAATCAAAACTCCAGTGCTCGTCTTTTACCCCAATACCATTCATACACTGTATATACATGTAACAAACACAAAGTTTTAACAATCATGATGTAGCAACAAAGAATCCAGCCGCTAACATCATTTCGATTTTGAAAGATGCACTTCTATTCAACTGAAATCTGTTCACTGCATTCAACGACTTCTTCTCACTCCAAGTAAACATAAAAGCTTTATTACATAAAGCTATATTACATCCTCCAATGAAAACTGACTGGAGAGAGCATTTTGAAGGAAGGATGAGCAATGATGACTTGAGCATTCTTGTCAAGGAAGTCTTCACAGACAGCACGAAGGCCATTGAGGCAGTACAGCAGGGCCAAGTCATAGATGATGCAGAAGTTGTTCACAGAGAGCGTCTCCTTGAGGTACTCACACACGGCCCCTTCCAGCTCCTCAAATCCGTACTGGTGAGACAGAGCCAGGATCTCGTGCACTGTTTCTTCCTGCCCAACCATTTTGGATTTTCAACATGGTACTCTAAAATAAGGTGCAAAAAGTTACTCACATTGAAATTAATATCTATAATTTCCTTCCTTTTGAATATATTCTTGGACAAGTTCACAGAAATGAAATAGAATAAATAAGCTTCCCTAGTATATAGAAAATAAATCACCTGATTATTCTGACTCAAAAACGCATAAAATTCTATGGCCTCCTCAGAAAAAGTTGGTGCACAGTCAGGAAAACTTTCATCTTTTAGTGTTTTTAAGATGATTCATTTTGTGTGTGTGATAAAAATTTGCCTTGAGTGTACTAAAACCAGTACAGTAGAATTCCTTTCAACTGACACTAGCTGGCCAAGCTTTATATATTTATTCATTCTAATTTTTTCTTCTTTAACTGCTTTAAGCAATTGATATTGCTTTCCTTTAATGTCTAGCGTGTCTATGAATTGTTTGTACTGTTTGCAACCCGAGGGAGTAGATCACAGCTACCATATCATCTACATCTCTAGTAAAACAGGGATTTTTTTAACTGTTTTGTGATGACTAACAATTCATGTATGATTAATACAAGGAGATAGGACAGCATTTACTTAAAACTGTAGTTGAAAATTTAAAGTCAAAAATCAAAAACTACTAATCTCTCTCAGATGGGAACTTAAATTTCAATCATCTTGAAAATCCTTAGTGTTAGAAACACCTAACTGTTCTTTATTATTCTGCATATATGTTTAGGTATTCCTTGTTATTTCTATGAATGTTTAGGTATTATTATTTGTGGTTTCTTTTTATTTTTCTGGTGTGATACTGAAGTTGCTAAAATCATTTTTTGCATTACAGTACTAAAATTTTCTGTTGGATGATAAATTTAATAAAAACTTGGTTGGTTAGGTAGAAGACTAAAGAGGAAGGAGTGCTATAACAAGAACAGGATCTGAGATGAAATAAAGTGATAAGGTGAATTATAAGATAATTAAAAACAGGAATAGATGTCAAGAGAGAATCTGGCCATAAGATGAAAGATAGTAGTAAAATAAAAACCAGTAGTAACAAAACAGAAGGTAAAGTGCAAACAGTAAACAAGGTAAAATATGGGACATAGATTTATTGCATGTATAAGTTTGTTTTAACCATGGAACAGTATTTTACACTAATTTTATGGCATAATTCTATAAAACCATATATGTGTCTTACTCTATACTAATAGTGAATAATTTCAATTCTCTAGTTAACAGAATGGTAGAGAATAGGGCAATGCTATTTTCTGCATCTCTTACAAGGGAAAGATTAACATTGCACTGCATGATACTTTAGAAAAATTTAAACAAAATAATGCCCAGAAAATAAAATCATAACTCCAAGAATGAGTGATGGTATGAACAGCACCATTCAAATGACACATATTTGTTCAAACAATAACAGATGAAACCAAAACTTTATACAAAACTCTTATATGTAAATCAAAACTAATATATCCTCCATCATTTTTATTTATCCACACATGTCTTATTTTTACTTATTGGTATTTTAAAAGCATAAGTTACTTATGCAGTACCCTCTACAAGACATCCTATAGTAAATAGTAATACAATTTTTAAAGATAATTTTTTCATACACACAAGAAATATTTAAATATAGCTTATGATGTAGTCAATTGAGCATCCCATACACAGTCAAGAAATATTGCTGATGAGGACTGTTAAACATCCCATACACGGTCAAGAAATATTGCTGATGTTGTGGAGTGTTAAACATCCTATACACAGTCAAGAAACACTGCTAATGCTGTGAACAGCTAAACATCCCATACACAATTAAGAAATATTGCTGATGTTGTAGACAGTTAAACATCCCATACACAGTCAAGAAATCAAGACATCACATAATCACAGTGAAACATGCACACACTTACCTTTTACACACTTTACATCACATAATCACAGTGAAACATGTACACACTTACCTTTTACACACTTTACATCACATAATCACAGTGAAACATGTACACACTTACCTTTTACACACTTTACATCACATAATCACAGTGAAACATGTACACACTTACCTTTTCATTATGGAGAGCAATGTATCCTTTGTAGATGTATTTCAGAAGGATTTTGAATGCCGTGAGGTTGGCATCTTTTATTTCAACTTCTGCTTGATGGGACTCCTGAAGCCCACCAAACATCATAGCCCTGCAAAAATTGTAAAAATAATTACCTTCCTCAAATGCTGAATTCCCTAACCAAAAACAAAGGCTTAATATTTTGTGCACGTGAATATACACTTTTTGTTTAAAAGTTACAAAGCTATGCATAAAACTTAACACTTATTTTAAGTTATTCTTGTTCATAAATAATTTTATTAACTCTTTAACATTTAAAATATAAGATATAAAACTTTCCTGTGATTTGTGCACAATTTACAAAAATTGGCAGATATTAATGAATCTGTGATACTCCTTTAAATAACATATAATATTATCAGGAACTAGTCAGAAAAATTACTCAAATGAACTCAAAAAAAATAATAAATATTTTTAGGTAAAATATTACATACAAAGTATCCCATTTTACAGGGATACTTTGTATGTAACTTTTCATTACTGAGCACCAAGTCTTACAGTGAACAGCAGAGCAAGTAACTGTTCCCAAATACCCACTAACTACAGGGCAAGTAACTTTCTTAAATGATCACTAGATAACCTACAGGGAAGGCAATTGTCCTAAATGCTTGCTAGATTAACTACAGGGCAAGTAACCATTCCTAAAAGCTCACTAGGTGAACTAAAGGTCAAGTAACTATTCCTAAATGCTTGCTAGATTAACTATAGGTCAAGTAACTCTTTTTAAATGCTCTACATGGCAAGTTATTGATCCTAAGGCTCACTAAGTAAACTACAGGTCAAGTAACTTTATAAATGCTCACTAGGTGAACAAGTATATTCAGGCAAGTGTAAAATAATAATGAAAATAATAATTCTAAAAATAACTAGATTTCAGTCTAGAACACTTTTTTGCCCTTGTAGGATACATTTTAAATAAAATAAATCATTATTTTACAAAAAAATAATTGTACATTAATGAACAAGATTACATGAAAAAATATTTATACCTATATTATTGAGAGCCTGTATAGATTACAATAACATGTAACACTTTATAAAATAAGAGCTTATTTGACAGACACTATGGCTGCCCATGATAAAAATGTTACAGAATAAAATTCCCATAATTCAGTTATAATAACAATTTGCAATTTAGAATTTCATTTTAATGGCTAATATAATCACCTAAAATAATTGCTGCGTGAAGCCAAGATGACTCGATGGGCATAGAATTTCTGACCATCGACCACAAGGACGACATCACTGAACTCGCTGTTCAGGTACAGGTTACCGATATCTTGAGCCAGGCCTATAGAGTGGTCAACCAAGCCCCCAGTAGAGCAGTACGGCAACCCAAGGTGAATGTCAGACATGCTGTTTCATACTCTCTGAAAAAAAGTATTAATAAATAAAACTTTTAGTTTTAAATTAAGGAAACTTAGCCAATGCTACAAAATTATAATTATTGAATCACTACACTTCTGACTTACACAACTGCCTAGTGTTTAAGAATACAAAAATTATACACATTGATGGAGAATGAGAAGCAAGGAAATGTGGGCCTGGGATAGTGTGTCCAGATGAATGAAACATACATAGACCTTGGATAAAGAGTAAATGAAAACATACATAGACCTTGGATAAAATTAGATGAAAGGAAGATGTATGAGATCAGTGTGATGAATGCTAGTGACACAGTGTTAAGTTTGGATGCATAAATGTGCGTGGATGGAACGAAGGAGAGCTGAATGACCTTGTTGAAGAATTTGAAAAAGGAAGGCTGTATTATGTTGGTTGCTTTGATTGTCTTGGAGTCTGTCACTCTGTTGTATCTGTGTGTTTTAGGGAAATTAAAGGCCGTAATAAACGCCCCAACTAAAGTTGACCCTGAGGGGGAAGTTATGTTAAACTTCAGTGGTCAGATTACAGGCGATCGCTTTGTTACACCGTGTCATGAAACATATGGTTAACATTATAGCATCCTCACAGTTAATTAACTTCAAGTATAGACTTAAACTGAAATTTCGTTGGCAACATAATGAATACAAATATAACAAAAAATTACTTTCATATGCATTTACTTCATATTTATCTATTTTTCAACACCACACCAGTTTAATCTTCGGAAACCGGATACAGAGCCGGATTGTATTGGTTTGTCGAAAAGTCACTAAACGCCGTGGAAGCTACCCTACGTCTAACGAATGTACCTTCAAATTTTTATAAATTTTTTTTAGCAAGTCAATTATTGAAACAATGGTATGTTCAGTTATTAGAAGTACTACAACGATTAATTGTAGTTTATCAGATTACAAATATATTGCTAACGATGTTTAGTTGTACCAAACTCTGCGTCCGTTCATTTGAAGATGATTACATTAAATATGTTATACTCTTTGATGCATCATTTTAAAAATTGTTTTTGGTAAAAAATTAATGATTACTATACCTTTAAGTGCAGCTGTTTATGGGTCAGTCGTGAAAATAGACCATTCAAGACATGAGAACTTCATTGGAACATGTCGGGTCGCTAAAATGTTGTAATTATTTTGGTATGCTCTTGGAGACGATTACAAACATAATTAAATGTATAATAACTTAAAATCAATTTTATACCCATTTTACGCAGTTTGTGACTAGTAATTGAAAGTCAAATTTTATTCGTAGGTGTAACTTCAAATTGCAACTTTTGTAGTATGACCTGCTACCCCTTTAAAGCTTATAAAATTACATATATTAAAATAACCTTCATTTTTAGTAATGAAAATAAGACTAAAATTCGTGTGATTTTTACGAACTCTTTACAATTAAAACGTGCATATTTAGTGCACAGTATAATAATAATATTATTATTGAGAGCGTTCAGCAGCCACCGTAGTCGAGTGGTATGCGGCCCGTGTTCTGTATCGGGTCTCTGCTTGTGCAGAAAGACTGCGTGCGGGTTTGAAACCCGGCAATGAATA